>JADLZL010008037.1:0-69929 GCA_015844335.1 Chrysopogon serrulatus
AAATAGTACCAACTCGAGTACTTTACTTGTAACCCTGCCCCATAATCAACGCAAATACAATCGAACACAGATGTACGGTATTACGTCACACCGACTACCGAAACCTGTATAAATCTTATGTCTACGTGCTTGTGTTTGGGTTACCATCTCGTTCTTGATCTCGCGCACCCCACCACCATCATCTAATCTACTACCTATGGTACCCCTTGGTAGGCTGCCGACCGGATATCGTCGATAAATGGGCGCCGGGCCAGGGGTGTGCTCCCGATCCGTCGTTGAGCGAGATGGATTATCTCTTTGCGGCGGCGGCGGCAGCCAGATTCGATCTTGTAACCTCTTCACGAGATTCCGAGATCATCTTCCTCACCACGGCTCGTTAGCCCTTGTCAACAACTTCGCCGGCGGTCATCATCTTCGCTCGTCGATGACTTGCCGTGGTTCTCGATCGTTGTCACTTCGAATGCGGTGTGGCGACTCCAAAGACGCTCTTGTCCAACGGCGGCCGCGACGTGCAACCCACCGAGAGGCCGCAAGGTCTACCTCACCGATCGATTCTACATCGCCATCACTCCGTCCCCGTGTCGCCCGCAGCTGCACCTCCTCGCCGTTTGCTCAACACCACCGTGACTACATCTCTGTTGAGGTCTCGGCCAGAGTGGATCGCCTCGCCAACCACTAGCGTCGATGCTCTTCAGGCTCGGCCGATCGGCGTGCTCAAGCGTATGCATCTGCTAGGCATGGGGTGGATGCACGTACGCATCTGCTAAGCATGGGATGGCCTTCCTTGTTTGTTGGCCCGACGCCTACTGCTCCGATCAGAAAGCTAAGTCATGATCTTGTTAATTTCATTTGAATATTCTAGTACATATGTATCTCCATGGATCCACGTGTGCTTGGTGTGCCCTTGTCACGATGATCCTCGCAGGTTGCCGCACACCACGCGCCGTCGACTGCCAGCGGTACATGTTGCCGTTCGCCGCCCCTCGCCCCTCGCCTACGGCATGGATCACCGTATCGAATCGTCGACCCGTCCGACATCAATCAGAACTCCGACCCAGATTAATCGATCTCTCCGTGAACGGCAACAAGCAAGGCAAGATCCAATCTACAACGCCATGCAGGCTGCTACACAAATTTGTACATGTGCGTGTACGTGATACACACACGTACAGATTTGTTGCTACTCGTCTACTTTTGGATCCAAAGCATGCCGTCTGAGTTGCATTCGTCTACACGGATATCACAACTCCGCCGATCACTCCCCTTGGACGTCAATTACTCAGCCGGCTTAGCTTCTCGCCTTCTCCGCTCGATGCACCGACATCTCCGATCAGCTGTCGACTTCTCTACTCAGCCGTCGGCCTCTCCATGCAGCACACCGAGTTCTCCGCTCGGCCACCCGATATCTCCACTTCGACCGTCAATTTCTCCACTCGACTCGTCGATTTCTCCGTCGATACGCCCGATTCCTTCGCTCGGGTGCCAATTTCTCCGCTTGGCCGCTAACTTCTCCAACGTATCGATACCGTACCTCCACTCAGCCACCGACTACTCCGATGGATCTGCCAATTACTCCGCTGGACACCTCCGATCGATCTGCCAATTACTCCGCTTGGATGTCGACTTCTCCGCTCGGCCGCCGGCTTCTCCACCCGTCGGGTTCTCCACTTGATTGAGGGTTCCTCCAGCTGATCCCCTCGACGCATCAATCACTCTACTCGCCGCTGACGGCGACTTTGTCTCCACCGACAAGCTAAGTCATAATTTTAATATATTTTATAAATATTCTCCGATCTTTATGTATCTCCGTGTGTTTCTCCAACTATTTTCCTCCATATCGATGCATATATACAATGATTTTTTATCTGCCGACCAGCCACCAGCTACGCTTTTATTCGAGTCATCCAGAAACGACCCTGGCCTCGACCTCGACCTACATGTGCATGCAGCTCCGCGCTCTACGTTACGGCCAGTCAGCAGCGGTTCCTCGGCGACTCTTGTGCTCGTACGCGTACACGAGGCATGAGCTCCTCCGCGCTATGGAGTATGAGATAGTTGGGGCTGGGTAACAAGATACAAAGCTACGCTTCAGGTCACCACTTATATTTTCATCATTCGGATTGCCGACCGGCCACGTTCTGATTTGCGTCGTCTAGAAACGGTCCTGTTCCTGACTTAATCCCAAAGACGTGCATGCAGCTCCACGCTCTGCGTTGAGGGTCGGTCAGACAGCGCCTCTTCGGTGACGCCTGTATCCCTAAGCGTGCATACAGCTTCCACCCTAAGCGCTATGGGCTACGGGCTAGTCGGAGCTGGTAATAATGCGATAAAGAACCGACTGGTCGTACTCCACTTATACCAACATTTTTTCACCAAAAACGAATATAATATCGCCAATATCATCAATACCGATTCACGTCAAATTTTATATTTATTTTTATATCATGTACTACCGATTCTCCATATTTATATTGCAGGGGCCTGGTTCAGTCACCGAGCTTATTTTTTACGCTCGGGGACTCGATCAGTCTAGAAGGACATGAGGATTATCGCCAACCAGGTGGTTGCACTACCTGGCGCTCGGATTTCATCGCCGAACAATTGGTTGGACTGCTCGCCGCTCAGATTTTATCACCGACCAGTTGCTCCGACCACTTGGCGCTCATCGCCACTCGCCACTCGCCGTTCGCCTCCGCTCAGACCACTCATCGCCCGCCATTCGTCGTCACTCGCCATTGTTTGACATTCAGATTCTTCGTACAAGCGTCACTTGCTACGCTAGTATGCTATCAGGTTACTCAATGCTGTTCGGATTAGGGTGCTGATCCTGGACAGCACATTAGGGGCCTTGATACATACACGACAGCTAAAGCTGGGGACCGATCATTTATTCGCTTTGGATATTGAAATCTTCTATTCTTTGACCACCGCTATAAGATGCTTTGCTATCTTCCGGCCAGGCTCGGGGGCTAGCGGGGTGTACACGTCAACTTAAGGTGACTTGACGGGTGTACACGTATCTGGACATGAAGAAATCTCAAATTTAATTTTGAGCCCCTTGCATCCTTTTTGCAAGCCTTGTCTGAATAAGTCTGAGATCAGCCGACCAGCTCACGCTTGGACTTTGTCGCCTACCCGCTTGCTCGAGCTTCATCGCCGACCCAGTGCGCACGACTTCATCGCCGACCCCGCGCCGGGACTCCATTGCCGATCATTAAGCGGGTCGGATTCTTCGTTCCAACCGTTCGGCTCGAGGTTCGGCTACTCGGAGGATCGATTCAAGACGGCGTTGCTCAAAGAATACAAGGCGCTCGGGGACTAGCTGTGGGGGTACAACCCCCCAGTGGGCCGGCCCATGAGATATGATAGATGTTGTAATCTAAATAGTACCAACTCGAGTACTTTACTTGTAACCCTGCCCTTCCGGACTATATAAGGAGGGACAGGGGTGCCCCCATAATCAACGCAAATATAGTCCAGAACACAGGATGTACGGTATTACGTCACACTGACGGCCGAAACCTGTATAAATCTTGTGTCTCTGTGCTTGTGTTTGGGTTACCATCTCGTTCTTGATCTCGCGCACCCCACCACCATCATCTAATCTACTACCTAGGGTACCCCCCTTGGTAGGCTGCCGACCAGATATCGTCGACAGACTACAACACTGAGATGGTGTTTATAAATCTGTACAGGGTAATGACAATAGTAACACTGGGAAAAAAAGGAAGCAACATTGCCTTATGGTTATATAGTTGGCGTAACAAAAGAAAAAACTTAACCTGCCTGTGACCCACATTTGTTTTCACATGCTTTAAACAATATTATTATTATTAAAGTTTGCAAGTCAGAAATAGGTTGGGAAACTCGCACGAGAGCTTTAACCTCACAAAGAGCGGAACAAAAATTGCTATAGTTAATAAATCTTTTGGATAATGCACCCTCCCCTACGGATATATGCAAGCTGTCAAGTTTCAAGACAACACTAGAGAGAGTGAAGACTCATTTACCTCTATATATGGTCCTCCCTCTCTCTCAATCACCCGGTCAAAGAGAGCAGACACAAGCATACCACTCTTGATTTTTTTCTGCCGTGTTTGTACGCTTTTGAGATTGGACCCATCACATAACCTAGTCTAGATAGCTACATTTGCATGTTTCCTGGGACAACTGTTTTAGAGCTGCATGCTTTCTCGAGCAGAAGAAGTATTCAACTAACAACTTTTGAAGATAGAAAAGAAACGAGATTTGGATTAACAATAAATTTTACGGTTAGAACAACTTATTTCATGCTCCCTTTTGGGGATGCTTTGCCCAATAGCACAAGAGTTATGGTCTTCTTTAGCGCCTAAAAAGTAGGATCTTTGCTTGGTTAGCAATAAAGGAAAGACCGAAGACAAGAAATATTATGGCAAGGCAAAACATCATATAGAGGGCTGCAATGAAGATGAAAATGTTGAAAAAAATGATTTTTAGGTGCTCTCATGCAAATTAAGTATGGACATCATGAGATATGACACTAAACCGGAGACAAACATGGCTATGGCTATGTTGACTCTAGAGCACACCCACACAATTCAACCTAATTTCTCAATATATATTTAACTGGCAAGAAATAGAAAACTCGTTGATGTTACAACCTCATGTTTAGAAATCAAAGATGACTCTAAAAACATTAAAATTTGAAAAATAGACCAAGGAATCAAAGAGAATAGTTATCAAAACATGAACATAAAATTAGGAACAAAGAGCTACGTACAAACCTTAGCTTAACTTAAATTAGGTGGGGCCTCCCCTCCTGACTTCCCTCTATAAAGAATACAGCTACTAGTTTGAAAAAGTGCGAAAACTGAATTGGCCATCAAGGCAACAAGGAACCGAACCTCCTTGTACTATCTTTGTATCGGATATAGGACTGGTTGAGATCGAAAGTTTCTTCAACCGGAACTCCTGTAGCACTTTTGTTTGTATTTGACAAATATTATCCAATCGTGGCCCAACTAGGCTCAAAAGATTCGTCTCGTGATTTATAACTAAACTGTGTAATTAGTTATTTTTTTACTTACATTTAATGCTTCATATATACGGATACATATTGATGTGACGGAGAGAGAGTGGAAAAACTTGCAACTTACGCACGAACTAAACAAGGCCATACACTAGTACACAGAGGCTGCATGCAGGTGGTTCCAGATGCCTTTTCACAGGCGTTTTTTTCGCCGCTGTGCTAGAGGCCGATGAAAATGTTGCATTTTCACAAGGCGGTTGCTTGAAAACCGCTAGTGGAAATGCTTTTCCACAGGCGGTTCACATAAGCAACCGCCTGTGGAAATTCCATTTCCACTGGCGGTTCACATAAGGAACCGTCTGTAGAAATGGCATTTCCACAGGCGGTTGCTTTAAGTGAACCGCCTGTATTATTATTTTCCCGCCCAAATTCATTTGAATTTTTAATTTTTTCGGTGGCGCCCTTGAAAGCCCTAGTTTGATTTTGGCTAATTGATGAAACTTAGGACTAACCCTATTGCTAAGTGTGTAGCATTAGAGAAAGGGGAGGTCCAAGCCAAGTGGTGGAATGGTGATCAAGGTGATGGTGGAGACCAAAGATGATCAAGTGCCACCCATGGAAATGAAGGAAGATGAGGAGCAAGACGGAATGCTAGAGGCAAAGATATATGCTAGGGCATTTCCATTTTATCGGCCATAGGTGAGTAGAGAAGTTGATGGCCGGATTTAGGATTGATAACCGTACTATTAAGAGGGGCGATATCGCGCAATATCGGTTATCTAAATGCCACTAGGTGAACAATGACTTTGCATATGTATTAAGAACCTAGTGAGCTAACAATCACTTGCAAAATTCATTTGAAAATGCTAACACACGTGCACAAGTGAAGAGACACTTTTGTGTTGGCACATGAGAGCAAGGGTTGATGGGGTTTGGGTGTAAAACCCTCTCGCCGAGCTTGCGAGGAGACGGGACTCCTGAGGTTTCGGACGATGAGTAGTCACTCGGGAGGTGACCGGACGCTGTCTGGAGGGGACGGACGCTTCCGGTCAAGGTGTGGCGTCCGGCGTGTTTTCCAGGGTGACCGGACGCTGGTCACCGGAGCGTCCGGTGCCAAGGTTTGTTTGCAGCCGAGTTGGGCAGAGAGTGGACCGGACACGGGGTGCGTCCGGTCAGTAGGCAGCGGACGCGTCCGGTCGAGAATTTCACGTTCTGGACCTCTCTGGTGGGCGACCGGACTCGCACTGTGCGAGCGTCCGGTCGAGCGAAGGACGCGTCCGGTCGATGTCTGACAGCGCGCGAGTGATCGAGCCGTTGGCGCGCAATGGCTATTTTCAAATGAGCTTGACACGTGGCCGTGGTAGAGGGACCGGACGCTGGGACCGGACGTGTCCGGTCGCCACTTAACCCACGTCCGGTCGACGCGCAGAAATCTGTTCTTGTGAGCAACGGCTATGTGATCTTGTGGGCGCCTATATAAGTGCATTGGCCGGCTCTAGGGAGTCTCTCTTGGCACTTTGACATACTTGACATCCTCTAGAGCTAAACAAACAATCTCCCTCTCTTTGCATGCCTCTTGATTGATCTAGAGAGTGATTGGGAGAGCTTCTAGTGCATTTGCCTTGTGATTAAGCATCTAGTGGCGCTAGTGAGCGTTCTTGCTGCGATTGAGCTTATTACTCTTGGTGATTGCGTCACCTAGACGGTTGGAGCAGCGAGCCGGAGTTGAGCAAGGTTGAAGATTATTCTTGGCCACTCCGGAGGTGATTGTGAGGGGTGTTGATCTCACCCCGCGGGAGATCGCGAAAGAAATCCTTAGTGGAATCTTGTGTCATTGAGTTACCCTCACTTTGTGTGAGTTCTTGTGGCGCCCGGTGAGGGCTTGGCTTGTGACGCTGATTAGCCACCGAACTACCGAGTGTGTGGTTGACACAACGGGGAGTAACGTGCCGGCAAGCACGTGAACCTCGGGATAAAAATCTTGTGTCCCTCGGTGTTCTTGTGTGGTTTGATCCTTCGAGATCAACTTGGATTTCTCTATTAGATCATCTCTTCGGGTTTTATTGTATTGACATGACAGTGATTGGTCATCATCCCGAAGGCACGGTTTGCACCTCTCGGTTCCCTTCCTTGCGATTATCTTTGTGCACTAGTATAGCTTGTAGCATATTAGGTTGCTTGTGTGTGCTCTAGTATATTAGGTTTGCTAAGAATTGGATAGATTGGCTTGCAACCCTTCTCTAGGCTAGCGCAACACTTGCTTCGCTATTTAATGTACTAACCGGTTTGTTTAAGTGCTTTGCAAGAATTTTTATAGGCTATTCACCCCCCTCTAGCTATTTAGGACCTTTCAGCCCTCTCCTCTCTCCCTCTCTCCTCTCTGTCCCCCTCCCTCCCTCCTCTCCCCTCCCCTCATCTTCCTCCCCCCCCCCCCTCTCTTTCTCTCTTACTATGATCAATACAAAGGCTATTTAAATATGAGAAATACATCAACAAAAAGTAATTATACTATATAATAATTATATACATATATACATCATTAACAATTTAATTACATCATACATTATATACATCAAAATTATTTTAAGCCCACGATATGATAATAAAATTTATAGTGGAGATGAATCTAATAATCATTTTGACTTAATTTCAGAGCGCTAATGTCCCTTAGCGCGCTCGAACTCGGCCTTCCTAAGGGGCTTTCGGCATGGTGATATTTTCCCTCTGTAGGAATGATTTCTCTCATGATAAATGAGCAGAGGTCCTCAATTATTCCATACAGAGTTAGGTCGTTAAAGTTTTCGGACTCTGATTCTTGATATGCCTGAAAAGAAAGTTTATATGCATTATATATATTTCCATGTGTCTACGTATATTTGTATTTTTAACGATATAAATACAAATGTTACTATTAGTGGTACCTTATTAGGGTTTTCGATGTATCGCCCGGCCGTTCTCATGAACTCACACACGTAGAATCCACATTGCACCGAACCGGTTGGTTGCTTGTGGCACTACATAAATTGCATATAGTTATTTACTTGTAATACCATCTTTTATATTTAACATGCATGATATTGATTCATAAATTTACGTACCGGCCACTTATGAAAAAAATCTTATTTCCTGCCCCTTCATGGACTCGTCATACACTCCACCTCTTAACTTATAGAATCTATAACATCTATGATCTCAAAAAGAATCAGTTAGCAGCAATGTTAAACTCTCATCGATAAAAAGATGCATGCTACATTTTGTCGACTTACCGTTCTAAGATGGTTTGGAATTTTACATATCTTTTCAGATTTGTAGTCGGCGGAGTCAAAGACAAAGCACCTTTCCCTCCCTAGGATAAATGAAGAAGCATATCCGATTGGTCATTGCAAGACGATCGAAATCGAAGTTGTTATGCATTTATATAAACCAATACTTAAGCTGATGTATATATAGAAACTCATACTTAAAGTTATAAGGGGCAACTATGACTTCCCTGTGTTTAAACTGGAGCAATGCATGGCTTATGTAGGTGACGTATTTAGTCTCATGATCCTTCTCCATATCTTTTATTCTCTTTGCAGCGTCTTTTTTTGATAACCCCCTTCAAATGATCGCTGTTGGGACCAATTCGAAAGGTGTGCTCATTCTCACATATTTTTTTGGGCTAAGGTACCCAGTCCATTTGCTTTCATTCTCGATTTGGTCCAGGACCGTAAATGAACTCGTCTTGATCATATTGCATTCTGCAAGGCACAAGTGCATGTTGGAAATTCAATCTTAGTAGAAGTCAATAATAATAAACGAAGTTCGTGTTAGTACGAGAGCTACACTTACAATGCAAATAGCGTTATGAGCTGAACGTCGAGCCGCTTAAGGTTCATCATCAACCACATGTCTATCGATATAGGACGTAGACGGCAACTCACCAGCACGGCTCCCGTCAGGACAAGAGCAAGAAGATCGGATCCAGGTAGATTACGGATCAACCTAGTTAGGCGGATAGAAAGTAACCTCTCGTAATAAGAACGTAACACTTCCTACGAGTCCGACTAGGATTAGAAACCATAGCTCGGCTCTTTTCCTCTCATAAAAAGGAGCCGAGCACCCTCTTTTGTAACAGAGAAAATGCAGGCGAACAATACACAATCGGACATCAATCCAACGCAAAAGGCCAAGGCCGATCGGAGTAGAGCTTTTACTCGACGACGAGGGCTCGAACCAGGATAAACCGTGTGTCTCTTGCGTGAAACCGCCGAAGTTCTAGTCGTTCGCCGAGGTCCGAATCAATCGCTACGGGAACCCCGTGGCGGGCTATCGATGGTCAAACACCGATACGGGCGCGCCGGTAGGGGCTTTCGGCGAAATCAACGTCAAAGGCTCGACGGACTTACACATGATGATTTTCCCAACGGGATCAACCTTCGTTTTTCGGAAGTCGGGTCCGCGAAGCGCATTTAACAAGGAACTCTCCATAGTCGACTACTTCAAGAACCCGAAATGAAGATACAGGGAAATTTTTTCAAGACTCAAGCTCACGGAGGAAGCTGAAAACCCAAATATCTGAGGACAAGCCGAGTTCTTTTTTCACTACGGTTTTTAACAACTTCGGCACGGATATATCGGGATATCACTCAGAAGCAATGAAATCTTACGACCTCGACCAATGGAACATCTTCAAGCAAGATAAGTACTCCACCTTCCTTCCTTTTCAATACGGTAAACCTCTAGAAGGAGAAGAACTCGACCATCCACCCAATACACACGGAGAAGTGTTCATGATGAGGCAACCTCTGGTACAGTCAGTCCAACCCAACTATAATTCATCGGAAGAATCAGAGGCTGATATCCCGGCAAATTCCATCACAAGAGAGGGGGAGACCGACAAATTAAAAGCAAAGCAAGAGAAAGAAGAAACAAGAAAAGAGGAGGAAGAAGGAACCGAGTTCATGAACGTAGAGAAGCATGGCGCAAATATGAAGAAGAGCTAGCCGAGTACAATCAAAAAAGAGCTAAAAAAGAAGCCGAGGAAAGACGAATCTGCAAAGCAAGGACCAGACTTGATCCTATCAACAAGATACAAGAGTTAATTAATGAAATTGACGCCATACAACGACCAATTGAAGAACAAGCCAGGCTTAGAAGTCTACTCAGAGATACCGCGCAAAGGATACAAGACGATCGAGTACCTCCCGACACATACCATCCGAGCAGACAAGTCAAAGAACTCGGAGGATTTCCGCTTTCGAAAGATTATCAACTCTAAATTATGGGAGAAGAGTTCAACCTCATCACGATTGGACGTAAAAAACAGGGAAAAAAGCAGGGGGGAAGATCTCCAACACCACCCGTAAGTCCCCCCGGGACTATTTCAAGATACGACGACCAAAGGCGATTCCGACTACGAGACGAGAAAAAGTACCCGACAGATTTTCTTGCTTCAGTAGAAGACTACTCACAGTCAAACTACCTCACAAATTCAAACCATCCAATCATTCAAAATATGATGGCAAGGCGAGCCAATGCAATGGCTTAGGATTTATTCTCAATCTATAGAACTAGCCGGAGGCGATGACGACATAAAAACCTTATTTTTCCCAATGGCCCTGAAAACATTACCACTCCAGTGGTTCGACAAGTTACGACCCGGATCTATCAAAACATGGGGCGACCTCCAAAAAGACTTTTGTGAGAATTTTGCAGGGATACTGATCCACCCAATAACGCAAGCCGAGTTGAAAGGTTTAAAGCAAAATCCAGGAGAAAGCCTCAGAGACTTCTATAGAAGATTTGGAGAACTTAGAGCACAAGTACACGACATCACTAAGAGAGAAGTAATAGAAGCATTTTCATACGGCTTAAAAGTAAGATGGATGTTTCACGACTTACGTAAGGAAAACCCTCGGACAAACGAGGAGTTCAAAAGAACGATTGAAAAGATGATTACAAAAGTAAGAGAAGACAAGAGAAAGGTTTCCGCACAAATGAAACAACTCGAGAAAGGAGAAAAACAACACGGACGGAAGAAACAACTCGAGCGATCAAAACAACACAAGATGGAACAACCAAAACAACTCAGGATATCAAGACAACTCAAGATACCAAGACAACTCAAGGTATCAAGACAACTCAAGAAGATGGAACATTCAAGACAAATGACAAGAATTCCACAACAAAAAGAGATATTTCGACAACATGGTGGCATCCACCGAAAAGAAAGAAATTCTACCCGGCAAGAAGATTTGAAGACCTCGAAAACATGAAATGCATCTATCATCCAACAGGAATCCACCCAATGGGAGAGTGTCACATCTTTCAAGAAAGATACATGAAGAAAGACAAACAAGAGAAAGAAGAAAACAGGGAAAAGAAAGAAGAAGACGACACAGCCGATAACGGTTTTCAAAATCAAAGAGCAATAGTATTAGTAATATTCTCAGGAGTACCCGGTTCTAGGAGCAAACAAGAAGACAAGCTTGCTTGGCGAACAATCATGGCAAAGCAGAGCCCAAGAACACCCAGATATTTAAATTGGTCACAATATCCAATTCAGTTCTCACGAGAAGACCAATGGACAAGTGTTGGGAACGCGGGGCTATATCCATTAGTACTCGGACCAACAATTGCCGCCATAACAGTAACCAAAGTACTCATCGATGGGGGGGCGGGACTCAACATCATATTTGCGCACACCCCGAAGAAGATGGGACCAGAATTCTCAAAAATAATCACACCTACAAGCATACCTTTCTATGGGATAGTGCGGGAAGACCAGCTATGCCTCTCGGACAGATTACACTTCCAAGAACATTTGGAACTCCCACAAATTACGGTGACGTGAGCTCATCAAATTTGAAGTTGCAGATTTTGAATCATCATATCATACGATATTAGAAAGACCAGCACTAGCAAAATTCTTGGCTATACCACACTATCCATATCTACTACTCAAGATGCCAGGACCACACGGAGTACTCTCTCTCAGAGGAGACCTAAAAAAGAGGCTACGAATGCGATGTACAAGCAATACAAATATCCTCAAAAGTACAAGGTGAAATCAACTCGGCAAAGAGAGTAAATAAGAAACAGAAGAACTAGAGATACCGGCCAAAAAACAAAGTACACTCACCACGGTGAGGGAGAGGGCACCAAAAAGATTGATCTAGGGACAGGTGATCCATCAAAGACTGTCACAATCGGCGCACACCGCCTATCAAATAGGAACTTCGCTCACCAACTTCTTACGGGACAACAAGGATATATTTGCCGAAAACCAGCCAGATATGCCCGGAGTCCCAAGAGAGTTGGCTGAGCACAAAATTGAAGTCAACAAAGGAGCAAGACCGATCAAACAAAGAATACAACGTTTTTCACCGGACAAGAAGGAAGCAATAAAAAAAAGAAATAGCCCGACTACTAGCAAAGAAGTTTCATTAAAGAAATCTTACACCTGCATCGGTTGGCAAATCCTGTTACGGTACACAAAAAAGAACACAGATGAATGGCATATGTGTGTCGACTACACGGACCTCAACAAACATTGTCCAAAGGACCCTTTTCGGATTACCAAGAATTGATCAGATAGTGGATTCAACAGCAGGATCAGCTCTGTTATCCTTTCTAGATTGCTACTCGGGATATCACCAGATTGCACTAAAAGAAGAAGACCAAAGCAAGACTTCTTTCATTACACCTTTCGGCGCCTATTGTTACAAAACAATGTCTTTTGGACTCAAAAATGCAGGAGCAACATACCAAAGAGCAATCCAGACTTGTTTGGGAGATCAAATTGGAAAGAACACGGAAGCATATGTGGATGACGTAGTCGTCAAAACAAAGAACCCCAGATTCTCGATTGAAGATCTACAACAAACTTTCAACAATCTCGAAAGATGGAAGTGGAAACTCAACCCCAACAAATGTGTATTTGGCGTATCATCGGGACAACTACTCGGATTTCTAGTCACCAAAGAGGAATTGAAGCAAGCACAAAACAAATCAAGGCAATAACCGACATGGGCCCACCAAATAGATATCAAGGATCTACAGAAACTAACGGGTTGCATGGCAGCACTCAAAGATTCATCTCCAGGTGGGGGGAAAAAGACTTACCTTTTTTTTTCAAATTACTAAAGAAAATGACAAATTTACGGAACGAACAAACACAAGAAGCCTTCGACAAGCTAAAAGCATACATCAGCACATCTCCAAAGTATTAGTACCACCAAAGAAAGACGAAGACCTCATGCTCTACATTACTTTGCAACTACTTCGGTGGTTAGCATAGCTATTGTGGTCGAAAGAGAAGAACAAGGATGCATCTATAAAGTACAAAGGCCGGTATACTACATAAGTGAAGTACTCACAGTATCAAAAGTGAGATATCCTCACGTGCAAAAACTACTCTACGCAATACTTATAACCACAAGGAAGCTCAGGCATTATTTTGAAGATCATAAAGTAGTCGTCGTAACAGATTTCCCACTCGGAGACATCCTAAGAAACCGAGACTCAACAGACGAATTTCAAAATGGGCGCTTGAACTCGGAGCACTCAAGATAGAATTTACACCAAGAAAGGCAATCAAATCTCAAGCATTGTCCGACTTCATTGCGGAATGGACCGAAATACAACAACCTACTCCAGACGTCATCTTGGACCATTGAAAAATGTACTTCGATGGATCTCTAAAACTAGGAGGGGCGAGGGAGCAGGAGTACTACTTATCGCACCGATGCAAAACAACTCAGATATGTTCTACAAATTTTATGGCAAGCTACCAACAATGAAGCGTAGTACGAAGCACTCATCCACGGCCTACAAGTTGCAACATCACTTGGAATTAAAAGATTACTAGTCTACGGAGATTCAAAGAAGTAGTAGTCAACCAAGTCAATAAAGAATGGGATTGCACCAAGGAAAACATGGATGCCTATTTGCAGTAAATCGAAAAGCTTGACAAGAATTTTCAAGGTCTAGAAATACATCATATATTACGAGATTCAAACGTTGTGTTTGATGTGTTAGCCAAACTAGGCTCGATAGGGCAAAAGTACCCACTGGAGTTTTTATAAAAGAATTAAACAAACCATCTATCAAGTCGAGACGAAAAAAGAAGACGAGAAGAAGAAGACAGAACAAGAGCAAATTCTAATGATCGGCCCGCAGACAACTCAACATGGATGCAAGTATTCATAGATTACATCAAGGAAAAGAAGTTACCTAGAAATAAAGCGTAAGCAACTCGGGTAATCGGAAGAAGCAAAAACTACGCCTTAGTAAGAGATAATCTTTACAAAAGAGCAAAGATCATCAAGGCGTATTATTGAAATGCGTATCAACAATGGATGGGAAAGAAATATTACTAGAAATGCACTCGGGGTGTCTGCGGGGAATCATGCATCTTCAAGGACACTAGTCGGAAAAGCTTTTCGATCAGGGATTCTATTGGCCAACACATTGAAAGACGCCGAAGAACAAGTCAAATACCGCAAAAACTGTCAAATATTTACAAGACAAGCACACGTTCCAACTCACAATCTAATATGCATCCCACCAAAGATGGCCGTTCTCATTTGGGGGCTTGATCAAGTCGGACCACTTAAGAAATCCAAAGGAGGGTTCGAAAGTACATCTTCGTGGCCATCGACAAGTTCACAAAGTGGATAGAATACAAGCCATTAGTAAAATACAGCTCGGCCAAAGCACAAGAGTTCATCCAAGAAATTATGCACAGATTTGGGATACCAAACGGGATAATTACAGACCTAGGATCACCATTCACGCCTAACGAATTCAAAAAGTTGGGCACAAGAGGCGTGGATTCAAAGCATCGATTATGCATCAATAGCTCATCCCCAAGCAAACGGACAAGTAGAAAGAGCCAACGGACTCATCTTGGCAGGATTAAAACCAAGATTATATGAAGACCTCAAAGATTATGGAGCAAAATAGATAGATGAACTACCCAAAGTAGTCTGGGGATTAAGAACTCAAATAAGCAGAGCAACCGGCTACTCGCCTTTCTTCCTAGTATACGGATCAGAAGCCGTACTACCAGCTGACTTGATCTGGACATCTCCTAAAATTGAGCAATACAATGAAGGAGAAGCAGAAGAAACCAGGAGACTAGAAATCGACAGCTTAGAAGAAATAAGAGTAAATATAACACTACAATCAGCAAGATATATGCAAGTACTAAGAAGATATTACGACAAAAGCGTTCAACCAAGAACCCTACAAGCCGGCGATCTAGTCCTCAGGAAAATACAAAAACCAAATGGAAGACATAAACTACTCAGCCCATGGGAAGGTCCCTTCATAGTAACAAAAGTAATAGGACCAGGATCCTCTGAACCGATGATCAAGACGGAGCTCCAATAAAAAATTCATGGCACATATCTCAATTACGACGATTTTTTGCATAGACAACAAAGATATATACTACTTCTTCCAATAAAGATTCATTATTCAAAAGAAAAGATTACAATGTCCCAGTTTCTTTTCAGAACTAGAGCCCGACTTCTAGAATACGGGACTCGGATAAGAACCTACGATCCGAAAAGCACTCAACCTTCCGAGCAAACCCCGATAAGAGCAAAAAGCGCTCGACCCCCCGGGCAAACCCCGATGAGAGCAAAAAACGCTCGACCCCCCGGGTTGTTTTCACAACACCGATGAGAGTGCGGCTAAAGAAGTCAACACTCGCCCCTATCCTAGCTCCTTTTCGGGACTAGATGAGAGCCAAGAGAGAGCTCGACCTGTCCCGACTTCTAGATAAATGGAACTCGGATGAGGGCCTACGGTCCGAATTATTTGTTGAAGAGCAAAATGGCTACAACCTAGCCAGAGCCCAACTATTTCGGGTTGTTTTCACAACACCGATGAGAGTACGGCTAAAAGAAGTCAACACTCGCCCTATCCTAGCTCCTTTTCAGGACTAGATGAGAGCCAAGAGAGAGCTTCGACCTATCCCGACTTCTAGAGAAAAGAACTCGGATGAGGGCCTACGGTCCAACTAATCATTGAAGATGGCTACAACATTAACTATTCTTAGATGGATTCACAACACCAAAAAAGAATACGACAGAGACGACAAAATATTCAAAGGTCAACAACAAGATATTTGACCAAGATTCAAGAAAGAAAATTCTTTTTTTATAATCCAGGAAGGCATCAAAGTTTCATTACAACAAAGAAGTTCACTACCGATGATCATCACCATCATCAAAGACGCACCGGGCGTAATCTCTACAAGATCAAGTAAACTCCCCGAGCTAAGGGCGGGGACAGCAGACTTGGACTCCGTGAGTGCTTGTTCATCCTCAGGAGTATGGGTCCCATCCATCACTCTATCAAGAGGAAAGTTAGGATCAACCACTCGGATGCGAGCCAAAACACCCTAAACGCCAAGCAACACTGCATCCTTGGCAAAATTGATGGTCCGCTCGGTCAGTCGAGGAAGGAATCGAACCAGTCGACCAAAGATCTTCAGGGCCTCCTCAAAGATAGTGGCAAGTCCTTGCACGTAACTCTCAAAAAGGTCGACCACCTGTCTTCCGAAACCTTCGACGAGCGGACAAGTCTTCAATTGATACCTTAGCCTCGCAAAAGATCTCGATCAAGACCACGCCCTAATCACCGAGCCCGGGCTAAAGTTTCCTCAAAGATCCTCCTTTACCTTCTCCGAGTCATTGCGAAAAGGTTTTACTTCAAGCTTCAAAGCTTCAGGTCTCTTCCGAGTACTTTTTCTTCAAAGCTACAAAAGGAAGCGTAAAAAGAAGTCGAGAAAAAAGGTGACAAAATTATACGCAACAAAAAACATTTACAAGTACCTTGGAGATCTCGAGAAGCCTTCTTCTCGGATTCAACAAAGAAGAACAACCCGAGCTCTCAAGGCGGCCTCCGAGGATTGACGCCCTTGACGCTCCTCATCAAGCGCCCGACCCAGAGAAGCTAGGACTCATCCAACAACTTCTTTTGAGACTCGACGAGCCAAAGAAGATGTCGAATCGCTTACATATTCCTGCATATGGATAGAAAGAAATTAAGGAAAAAGAACAAGACAAGAGAATCTACAAACAAGCCGGCCCTACTGAAAATCGCGCCAAAGAAGAGACTTAAATCCTAATTCAAGCCTCTTAAGGCGAGAACTCGGATTAAAATCCTCTTCCAAATCCCGCATCAACTTGAAATCACGAACAGTAATTCCAAGGAGGATAAAAAAGGAGACAAAGGAGGAGAACACCCAACCCTAGGATGAGGAGAAGTTAGGGGTTGGGCAAATGGCAACTTGTCCGCCTCCTGAAGAAGTCGCCACAACCGCTTGAGCAGCCAAGTAGTGAAGAAATTCCAAAGATGGAAGAAGAAGTCACCATGAGGGTAGACTCCACAATGAGGATTGGGGTCGGGCAAAGGTACCCGACCCACCACACCAACACTCTCCGTCTTCTCGAGTCGAAGCCGGAGCGTAAGAAAAAAAGCAGAGATAACCTACAAAAACCAAAAAAGTCAAAGACAAATGATGCAAGAAAATAAAAAAGAAGTCAGAAAAAAGAAAAACTTACCGAGGAGGACGACGGAAAGCAATACGAGGCCGAGGTGGTGGAGGAGGCATGACCTGCTCCAGATCCACCAACAACCCGGCAGACGAAGGAGCAGGGACGGCAAGGGTCCTAAAACCGGAGGTTGAGAAGAAGTCGACCAAGGGAGCTACAGGAGCCGAATCAAAGTTAAAAGAGCAAAGAAGTATACACGCCAAAACCAAGAAGACAACACTCACCGGGGCGAAGAAGGGAGGGTTGTCAACATCCCCACCTCATCCTCAAAAATAAGAACTGATCCACCTTCTACCAAGAAAGAAGAATCAAGACTACTTTCCAAAAAAGAAAACAAGTCAGAAAAATCAAACAATCTCTCACCTATCAGAAGGTTACCTGAAGGCTGAGGGGAAGGAGAAGAACATGCCCGTTTTCGTGCCGCTGAAGAAGAAGAATCTCCCACAAAGAGGTCTCTTCAAGACCGGCACGAGTAATTCGAGGAAGGGCCACCGGCCGATAAAACTTGAAGAGAAGGCTCCGTCAAAGAAATACCCGGTAAAACAACTAGGCCTTCAATTACCTTATGACCAGAAGCAGCCAGAGGAGCAGGAAGAGGAGCAATCTCCCCATCAACATAAAGAGAGGCATCGACATCAAAATCCCTGCCAAAAGGCTTCAAAAAGAACAAAAGACAAGTCAGTATTAATAAAAAAGTACTCAGAAAACAAAAATTCAAACAAGAAAATATAACTTACAGCAGGAGGAGCATTGCTGGCCGAGTACTCAAAGCCAATCATGGGGACCACCGACGCTCCCTTCAGAATCTTCTGGAGGCGCACAAGCACCTCACCATTAGACAACTCGGTCGTGGCCACCATTCGGGAGGGATCCTCAGCACCAGAGTACTCGAAGCCAAAATGCTCCCATGTCTTCAAAGGTCGTACTCGGCGACGAAGATAGCTTGCCACAATGGCGAAACCGAGACAAGCCATTACGCTTCAAGTAACTAATCCTATCGAAGAGGGGTTGGAGAAGAGTCAACTCGGCAAGAAGAAGCTGCTCCCTTCCCCACCGATCATTAGGAACAAGCGGGACCCCGAGTAGGTTTGGAGGCCGGAGCACCAAAGACCACCATCGAGATTACCAAAGATAAAACCACTCGGACCGCCAATCCTTCACGGATTCAACAAGATCGTACTCAAAGAAGTGGCTCGACTTACGCCCTCGGCCGGAATTGAATTCCACATCCACCAAGGGTGTGGAGGGAATCATTACGGGCTGCGGCTTGAGGCGAAAAAAAGAAAGCGGAACAGATTTAGGGAAGGAGGAATGCCATGGAAAGTTTCACAAAAATAAACAAAAACAGAAAGGTGAAGAACTCCATTTGGGGTAAGATCATGGAGAGAGATGCAAAAATAGCGAAGAAAACGGTGAAGGAAGGAACAGGCCGGAAGACAGAGCCCGGCGCGAACAAAAGAAATAAAAAGAACAATTTCCCCAGGCGAGGAACAAGAACACGATGCTCACCAGGAGCAATCCAACCAGAGAATTCCTTGGACTGGATCATCCCCCACTCCTGCAGCTCGACCAGAGGCTTCTCCTGAGTAGTCGGAGCGGGGAAGTTCTTCGCGATGGCCTTCATAGCAGCAAACTTGGGATTCAGCTGCTTGTCGACCTTCTCCTTAAGAACAGGCTTCTCAACTACCGACTTCTTGAGGCCACCTTCTTCCTTCCAATGCAACGAATCAAGCACCCAAACTAAGAGGAGGATGCGTGGCGGCAATGCAAGCAAAGATTTGGGGATTTTTTTTCTATGGCGCTAGGGTTTCGGGAAGCAAAGGCAAGGTGAAGAAGAAGAACAAGAACCGCAGCCTAATTTATAGACCGGTCTTAAAAGGCCCACTTAAGGGGCAACGGTAAAAAGGCCAACGGATACAAGGCGCGAAAGAATGTGAAAGGCCCAAGAAACCCTTAAATCACGGGATAACGGTCCTTATCCCGTTACCCACCAACGGTAAAAATATTGTGCCGTTACAAGGAAAGGTAGCTTTGCCAATATTATCATAACAAGTCGACACAAAAGAAGACGGCCACCAACAACTCAGTCAAAGGAAGCTACCAACTTCGAGCCAAAACAAGTCCGCTCAAAGATAGACGGTCTTCATATCAAACAAAAACAAGTCGGCTCGAAGGCGCACAACCATAAACTCAGGACAAAACAACTCGGATCATTGCAGGATCAAATATTCTTCAATATTACAGGATACAAGGTTACAAGTCTTACAAGACCCATCGAATTCGAAAGAACATTAAAGCAACGGCTACAAGGAACCCCCTGTAGAATTTAGCCATAGAAGAAAATTACGGTCTACAAGGAACCCGGTGGAATTCTGTCATAGAAGACAACTACGCGCAATCCAAGACCGCCGCCATTGCGGACCTGGACTACCTCTAAGGCGTAATGAGCCGAAAGCAGATCCAAGGCAACCTGGATACACCAACGCAGTGCATCCAAGATCACCAAAAAGGAGCACCGATCGATCAAGCATCACATCGGGCCTCTCCAAGAACAAGTCGGATCGAACCCCATGTGAACAAGAGAGCTCCAGCTCGCTGCGGGCGGGCGGCAATGATCCGCACCGCACGCCTAGAAGATCAGGCGGCTCGCCTACCTTCCCACGTAGAGCATATGTCCGCAGAGTGGAAAAGAAGAACTAAGAGTGCAAAATGACCCAAGCATAAGGCACATCTCAAGACTTCTTCTACCTACGAACGAGCCTCCAATCACAATGCTACTCTGGGATTAGTCTGCCTCTAATCTCTATCTCAAGAATTCTTCTACCCACTAAATGAACCATACTGGAAGAACAAGAAAGAAGCCCGGGGGCTGATCCACCTCATAAACTATCATCTTTACAAAAACAGAAGGAAGCACACTACAAGACACTGAAAAGCAACCGAGAGGGAGGTCCAATTTATAGGATCAGATCGGCGTACATAGACCAAGTTCACCAAGACAAAGAAGCACTGACAAGGACATTAAAAGAGGGCAGTAAGGAAAACAGTAAAGGAGCATATTCCAGGAATATTCCAGAACAGTAAAAGCCTTTACACTGCTAGCTGCCAACGACCAATCATAAAAGCAGATATAAAGAGCAGTGAAAGCAAGTCACGAGCCGTTGTCCGATTCTACAACAGAAGAACCCGGACAAGGGCTCGGGGGATACAATTTCAAAGCCATCATGCTACTCAGGACCCTCCAGCTCTTTGTTTCAAAAAGCAAGAGGCTCGGGGACTACACTCATTGAGTGCGCCAATGGGCGCACGTCAATCAAAAAGCCACCACCCGACTACTTTTGAGGAAAAGAATTCAAGCTCGGGGGCTACAATTTCAAAGCCATCATGCTACTCTGGACCCTCCAGCTCTTTGTTCCAAAAAGCAAGAGGCTCGGGGGCTACACTCATTGAGTGCGCCAATGGGCGCACATCAATCAAAAAGCCACCACTCGACTACTTTTGAGGAAAAGAATTCAAGCTCGGGGGCTACAATTTCAAAGCCATCATGCTACTCTGGACCCTCCAGCTCTTTGTTCCAAAAAGCAAAAGGCTCGGGGGCTACACTCAATGAGTGCGCCTATGGGCGCACGTCAACCGTAAAGCCATCATCCGACTACTTTCAAGAAAAAGAACTCAGGAAAAGCTCGGGGGCTACGGCTAAAGCAAGTCACGAGCCTTCGCCTCATTTTTTACAAAGAACTCGGAAGAGCTCGGAGGCTACGCTTAAGGAAACACACTTACAATACCAAACAGGCTAAAAGCCATCGCCCGACTTCTTTTTCGACAAAAAACAACTCGGGGCGAAGGCTCGGGGCTACAGGGGCATACACCCTCAACTTTTTTTTTTTTTTTCTCAAGATCCTCCGCCTACTTATAAATAAGTAGCGAGAGGCTCGGGGGCTACACTCAATGAGTGCACCTACGGTGCACAACAGAGGAAATCTTCAGCTAGACCACTTCGAAGCATCACTCCAGAAGCAAGGCGCTCCCCGAGTTCTACTTCGAAATGCTCGGGGGCTTGTCGATACAGGACGTAGACGGCTACTCACCAGCACAGCTCCCGTCAGGACAAGAGCAAGAAGATCAGATCCAGGTAGATTACGGATCAACCTAGTTAGGCGGATAGAAAGTAACCTCTGTAATAAGAACAGAACACTTCCTACGAGTCCGGCTAGGATTAGAAACCATAGCTCTGGCTCTTTTCCTCTCATAAAAAGGAGCCAGAGCACCCTCTTTTGTAACAGAGAAAACAGACGAACAATACACAATCAGACATCAATCCAACGCAAAAGGCCAAGGCCGACTGGAGTAGAGCTTTTACTCGACGACGAGGGCTCGAACCAGGATAAACCGTGTGTCTCTTGCGTGAAACCGCCGATTTCTAGTCGTTCGCCGAGGTCCGAATCAACTGCTACGGGAACCCCGTGGCAGGCTATCGGTGGTCAAACACCGACAATGTCCTCGAAAGTAACAAAAGCCGTATCTCGTTCACTTTTGAAAGCAGATGGTGGTATATTTACCTGGATTGCATTGATCCCGACAGCAGCCGCTCTCATGTACCAGTCATGAAGTCTTTTTATACCAGACGGGAGCTTTTGGAGTTTTTTCCAACTCAGTAAAGGCCTACCGGGTACATATGTATCAGGGATGTTTTGATAGTCATCCTATGTTGGCCTCATTGTCTCTATTGCTCTGATCTGTGCTCCTTCTGCTGACTTCTGTTGCTCAGCTAAGTCCACAGTACGTGACTTGCGAGTCTGCGCAATCCCTTCCAAAAATTTGACAGTTCCAGCAGTTTTTTTCTTCGGCTCGTAGGGGGAGACCAATTTGGGAACAGAAAATTTTCTCTTCTTAAGTTTTTCTTGGCTCTTCTTTGGTGGCGGCGGTGGTGTCCAAGGTGAAGCTTCGACGTCTTGAGGTGGTGGGGAAGAAGCAGGCTCATAGATTGGTGTAGTTGTTCGTGGCGGAGATCCTGCTGGTTTCGATGTTGACGGTGGGGTTCGCGAAGGATCGGTAGCAGGGGGTGATAGTGGGTTAGTATCCTGTTGATGGTCGAGAGGTGCTGACTCCTGAGTTTCTGGCAGGGCTTCTGAGGAAGGTGGTGGCTGGGTCAACTGGACATCTCTTCGCGGCCATAGGATGAAATTATTAATGGCCTGTCCGAGTGTCTCAATACCCTCGGGGCCAGATATTTCTAGCACGTCATCCTCATAGCCTGGGACGACCGTCACTACTTCTACCCTGCAGTACTCTTCTGGTATTGGATCACCGTGGTAGTCACGTCCAGGGATCGTAAAGCCCGTGGCTACCTCCCTTGTACGTTGATGCTTCATACAATATCGTATGAGCATTTTGCAAGGTGTCGGTCCATTGATGTCATCCACAGGGTAGTAGTGTGTGTTTCCCATAGACCCCACACTACTTGGAAAGGGAGGAGATTGAGCGGGCCTGGCATGAATCATCTCCTGAGCTCTAGGCAAGGGTTGTGTTGGGACGAGCTGTATCTGTGGGCCTTGTATGCTCATCTGCTGAACAGACATTGCACTAGCTAACTTCTGCACCAGCTGGGGATCAGGATTTGTTAGAAAATCTGATATCATGCTTTTGAATTGTTCCTTAGCCTTTTCCTCAAAATATTGCTTCATGTCTTCCTTATATCGATCTCGTTTCTTATACATGCCCACCCACTCCTCACCAAATCCTTCTTTCCATCCCATCTTTGACGAGATGCCTCGTACATGTCCAAGATGCTCAGGGTTGCCCAGTCCAAGACTCAGGATGTCTCTCTCCCTTTGTGGCTTCAATTTCCCTTCTTTTACCACCACTGCTAGTTCCAACATCTTATCAGCTGGGGCTACGATGTCTAAGGGACAGTTCACACCGGTATCAGTTTGTTTAGTTCCTCTACCTCCGAGCCAATTTGGCTGCCCTCTCGCCAACTTCCTCCTCGATAGCACGTAAAACACCTTTTTTCTTTAGCTCCTCCTCCTCCGCCCGCCATTTTGGAATTTGTTTCTTGTAACCACCGGTGCCAAGGTGATGGTGGTATTTGTTCCTCTTTGCTAGTTCTGAAGCAGCTTCACTCTTGGCTTTGAAAGATGGGTCGTTCTTCTACGCCTTGAATACTTTCTACTGCCCAGGGGTGATCTTATACTTGCTCGTTGGGTCGAACCCATGCTTGAGAAATTTGGTATTCATCTCGGATCTATAGTTACGGAATGATGTTGCAATCGCTTGAAAAAAATACCCCCGGGCAAGTTTGTCCGTCCCGTAGGGAAAAAACAAACCTTTCTATAAACTTGTTCCATAGCTCTTTTCTTTTATTCGCATCCACATCGTTCCACCTAAGGATTGTGATGTCCAATTTATCCCTGACCAAAAAACCAATTGCATTTCGTATCTTGGCAGCCACCTCGTCAGACACTAGAGGCTCTTCTTTTGGGCCGATGTTGGGAATTATATATGTCTTCTCTGGCCACTTGTTTGTTCCTCGGTCACCGCGTTTCCGGTCACTCTGTTTCCTTTTTCTTGATTTGGAAGTGGTTGTCTCAGTCGTTTCTGGTGCTTTGTTGTATGGCACGTCTTCTTCTTCTGCTAGAATGTCCCGCATTTGAGACAAAACCTCCTGGCCGAAGGAATTCAAGAGTGTAAGGATCGACGCGTATAATACTATAAAGTGAAGTATTGATTTTCATGTACTAAGTATACCTCATCATTGGGATCATAATCTGGGTCAATACTTTTTTGACGTTGTCTATCTATGCTAGGGTATGGATCACTTCGGTTGCCGTCATCTTCCTCTTCTTCCAACATGTCACCATGGAAATCTTCTTCTTGTCCTTCTTGCTTTGGGGGTGTGTGAGTCTTATTGGGTGAATCTGCACGCTGGTCTTCTTCTTCCAGAGGATTTACCGTTCTATGCATGGCAATAACTATGTTAGTTACTTTGATAGGGTTTTACGTTAAAAAAGTGCAAGGTTTCGTAATGCCGTGAAACTTACCGTGGCTCCGGAGGTGTGTGAGTCTTAGTGGGTGACTCTGCACGTTGGTCATCTGCCTAATGGTCTTTAGATTTTGGAGACGTCATCTTCTCGATAACTTCAAATATAATAAGTCATTAACACTAAATCATTAACACTAAGTCAATAACACTAAGTCACTAACACTAAGTCATTAATACTAAGTCATTAACACTAAGTAAATAACACTAAGTTATTAACACTAAGTAAATAACACTAAGTCATTAACACTAAGTCATTAACACTAAGTCTTCTACTTTGTAACCATAACTAGCATAATATGTAGCATAGTGATTAATTAGAAAAGAGAAGCGAATATGTACTTATGCGGCGTGGAGGAGACACTGAATTGAGGGCGGCGGAGAACGATGAGAAGATGGTGGCACGATGATTCGCTGGCGGGTATCGCGACGGTGACTGTGTAAATCAATAGAAAACAAGCTCTAATTAAAGAACATAATTAGCACCATAATTAACTACATTGCTAAATAAAATAAAAAAAATAATATAATTTTAGAAACAATGAAGTAAATTATTATTTTTTATATAGACATTTGCTAATACAATAACTAATTAATATTTAATACAATTACTAATTCATACAATTATTAATTGATACAATGCTAAGTTATTTGCTAATTTAATTACTAATTCATACAATTATTTTTCTAGTAAATTTCTATACCATTGCTATGACATGATATGTGAGCAATTTAATTAATTACAATGTAATAGTACATGATAATTTATTGTAAGTAAAAGAATATTTTTAAAAAGTACTATACAATTGGTATTTCATATTTACTGAATATTAACTTAAACCCTAACTACATATTAAATACTAACATAAACCCTAATTATAAACCCTAATTACATATTAAAAATTAACTTAAACCCTAACTACATATTAAGTCATTAACCTAATTACAAATTTATATATTAAATAAAAAACTAAAAAAGGCAGCCCGACCCGGCCACCCAAACAGTGCAGGCCCTGCCAAAGCCCAAGAAGGCCCAGCCTGCCCGCCTGCCGGGCTTTCTTGGCCGGGCGCGAGAGGGGCGAGGGCGGCGGGCGTTTGCTGGCGCCGCCAAGACGCGCCCAACCTAGATGTGCCAAGGCCACAAGACGAGAAGGGGGAGGGCAACCGAGTGCCCTAGGAGGGCCGGTGCACTGAGAGGGGCGCGCCGCTCACCTCGGGTGAGAGAGGGAGAGGAGGACCGGTCGGGCGGCAAGTCGCGGCGGCCAGAGATGGAGAGGAGAAGGAGTCACGACGGGGCGCACGTCCGGTGGTACGGGTGGCCGCGGTGGTCGGGCGGTGGAGTCGTCCGGGGGAGAGAAGGGACGCTGAACTCCGGTGAAGGGGCGGCGGCGGCGGCGGTGATTTTGGCTGCGGCGGCCCCGCTGAAAAGTTCGCGCCCACCAAGACTTAGACAATTTCGGCCCCGCGCTTGGTATATATAGAGGGAGCATCTCTACAGGCGGTTGATATTACAAACCGCCTGTACAAATGGTTTTCTGGTGGTTGGTATTACCAACCGCCCGGTAGAGATCATTTTCCAAAGCGGTTGGTAATACCAACCACCAGTAGAAATTGTCTTCTACAAGGCGGTAGTACAATACCTGTAGACATTATATTATTCTAAATTTCTAAAAATTTATAACAAATTATAGAAAAATCATAAAATAGAAAATGATATATTTTTGAAATCCTTATGAGTAGTTGTATGCAGTAGTATAATAAATTTTAGGAAATAATATTTCTTGTAGGTTATTTTTTAGGTTATTCTTGTAGGTTATTCTTTTTAGGTTAGTTCTTGTAGGTTATTTTTATAGGTTATTTTTTAGATTATTTCTTGTAGGTTATTTTTTTTTAGGTTATTCTTTTAGGTCATTTCTTTAAGGTTATTCTTATAGATTATTCTTTTAGGTTAGTCCTTATAGGTTATTTTTATAGGTTATTCTTTTTAGATTATTTCTTGTAGGTTATTTTTTAGGTTATTCTTTTAGGTTATTTCTTTTAGGTTATCCTTTTAGGTTAGTCCTTGTAGGTTATTCTTGTAGGTTATTTTTTTAGATTATTTCTTGTAGGTTATTCTTTTTAGGTTATTTCTTGTAGGTTATTCTTGTAGGTTATTTCTTGTAGGTTATTTGTTATAGGTTATTTGTTTTAGGCAATTTGTTTTAGTGTGTTTTTTTTGTAGGCTATTTCTTTTAGAGTATTTCTTATAGAATATTTTTTAGGCTATTTCTTTTAGATTATTTCTTTTAGGTAATTTCTTTTAGGTTATTTTTTTATTATTTTTTTTTAGGTTATTTCTTGTAGGTTATTTACTCGAACACATACAATCATAAGCAAATGACTTAAACAAGTAGAAAAGGAATACCAAAAAAGAGCAATACATATAAGTACAAATTATAACTGATAAAGTGTGCTATGTTATTTCTCGTATGATACATAAAGTGTTATTTCTTTAGATTATTTCTTTTTATACTATAGACTTCAACAAGTAGAAAGAAAAGGACCTAAAGAAGTAGAAAGAAAAGGACTTCAAGAAATAGAAAGACATGACATTGACTGATAACCAAGAGAGACCAATTTATGAGTATAAATTATAACTGATAAATTGTTACACATGACATTGACTAATATTTAACTAATATAAAATCTAGCTAGCCAGCTACTGTTCTGCCTTCTCTATCGTGGCGCACCCATGGCAATGAATTTTTAGGGATGCTACGTTCAACATTCTTTATCTTTAAAGGATGATCTTCAAAAAGAGACATGTGCCCGAAATAGTTGAAGTCATCTAGGTCAATTACACCATCAACTCCTAAAGCTTGCTGCTTTCCAGGAAGAACTACATGCTTGGTCTTGTCGCTACTTTTCTTCTCTTTCTTAGAAAGGATCTGTTCCGTATAGAAGACCTGTGCAGCACGGATAGCAAGGATCCAAGGATCATCCTTGTAGCCTACTTTACTTAGATCAAGAACTCTCAGGCCATAGTTATCCACTGTGACATGTTTGTCATCAACCCATTGGCATCGAAACACAGGCGTCTTAAATGAATCATAGTCTAGTTCTCATATCTCCTCAATAAAGCTAAAGTATGTAGCATTTTCATCTGAATCATCTATGGCCTCGCAACGAACACCACTATTTTGCGCCATGCTCTTTTTGTCCCTAGAAGTGGTACAAAATGTGAAGCCACTAATGTCATAGGTCTGCCATGATGTGACCTGGCGAGATGGTCCAGCTGCCAACCTCTTGATAGTTTATTGCTCAATTGTTTCTCCATATAGAATGTTCTGCTCCATTAGCCATGAAGTGAATCGACGTTTGTGTTCCTTTGATAGCCAATCCTCTGTTTGCCCAGGTTATGATCGCTTAGCTCTTCTATGTGTTGTTTGATCAGAGGCTCCATTATCGAGAGCTGATGCATGATGCTATGATGCGCCTCGAGGACTATATTATAGTCTGACGGGATGAATGATTTCCGGTCCATCCTCCCACACCCATATAGTCTGCCCTCATGTCGGGACGGAGGCAAACCTATTGCAATCTGGTCTTCTAGGCAATTGTTGCAGAATGGACCTCCAGAATCAATGGCCTCTTCGGTAGTATATCCCTCTATCATGGATGCCTCAGGACGAGTACGAGTGGATACATATCCATTCAGTATTGACATGAAACGCTCATATGTTCATATTTCATATAAATACATGGGACCCAATGCCTGTATTTGTGGCACCAAATGCACGACAAGGTGTACCATTATATTGAAGAAAGATGGTGGAAAACACATCTCAAGCTGTGACACTGTCTCCACTGTGAATTCCTGAAGAGACTCCAACTGCTCTCGGTCAATTACCTTCTGTGATATCTCGTTAAAAAAGAAGCATAACCGTGTGATTGTCATCTTTAAGAACACTGGACTTATAGCCCTGATGGCAATAGGGAGAAAGGTTGTCAACATCACATGACAATCATGTGAGTTGTAGTTGGTGAGTGTAAGATCCTTCATTGACACAATGCTCTTAATGTTAGAGCAAAATCCATTTGGAACTTTTAATTTCTTCAACCAAACACACATCGCATGTTTCTCATCCGTACTCGGGTTGTAGCCATGCCGGGAGGTGGTACTTTTCATTATCTAGCAAAACCGGATGAAGTTCCGGTTTTATCTTCTGTCATACCCAGTTTTAAAGACAAAACTGAATGCAAAACCATATGTGTGCCCAGAGATCAATCACACACATATAGGGACAAATCACTGGAGTATCAAGCTCAGTGCCTTTATTACATCACGAATAGTATTTTATTACATAAATTTATTCAAAGTCTCAAATGAAACGAAATAAGATAACTAGCACTCCGATAGACTCCAAAGCCACGAGGGACGTCAACGGTGAAGCACAAGACTAGTAGTCCTCATCGAGTCCTCATAGACACGATTATCTGTTACCCATCCGGGATTTTTCAAGTAATAAAAATAAACAAGCGTAAGTACATGTCGTACTTAACAAGAATAACATGGGGTTAATGAAGCTCAAAAGGTCGACACGTTTTTACGGTTAGCAACTTTTATCATATCTCAATTTTAGCATAAGTGAGTAGCAACAAGTAGCATAAATCCCAATTAACCATATGATCATGTAAACAATGATTAAAGTATAGCAAAAACAGTAATCAAGAATTTTCCATCGCATAAACCATTATTCTATAAGAAGTCCAGGCCGCTCGTGACCGTAAGCACGGCTGATATATCAGTTTTAACACTCTGCAGAGGTTGTACACTTTCACCGTGAGTCGTAATTCCTATATGCTTGGGTTAATTACTCCCAAACTACACTGCCGAGGTGCATAGCAGGGTTTCACTATGAAGTCTTTCAAAGGTTTGTCTAACAAGTTAGGGCCGCTAGGTTTCCTCGACAAGCAGACATAGAATCCCCCTTCCAAATGGTTCACACCGCAGCAGCAACACAAGAGGACAGATGCCACGCTATGCCCATCGTGTAAAGCCCCTTTTGCGCCTTTCGGTAACCTCTAACAAGCTAGAGGAGGGTCCTCATACTTGACTAAAGCCAGAGCCATATAGCCCCCACGGTTGTACTGTAAGTCCCGGGTGCTCACTTACAGATAAGTCCTTAGGGAGGATAAGAGCAAACAAGTACTCTTCCCCTTTAATTTTCCATTGCTAAAAAGCGAGTTTTAAACTTTGTTGCATATATCATTAATCATGTTACAGATCATAGTGGTTATTTCTTAAGCACTAGCATAAGCTACCCAAATGCACAAACCCCACGGTAGTCAAGGTACAAGATACAATTGCTAGGAAATCCTTAGTGGTAAACAAGGAAGACACATGCAATATGAATTTAATGATTAATGGTGAATAGGTAACAAGGATGATCCTATGCTATACTTGCCTTGCTCAACGAACTCTTGATGATACGGCTCGTCAAAGAACTCCTGACCACCAACGTATTGCTCACCGTCTATACTCCACAACAAGCAACATACAAGCATCCAGGTACAATCATGCATAGCAAACAAGAGTATAGATTAGAACAATACATCACCAGAAACAAAATAAGATAAAAATTTTATAAAACAGATCTACACGTAACTAGGACCATGCAGACGTTTGAATCACTCGAATCGGATCTAAAACGGAGAAACTATGAATTAATTAAGGTCCTCTCTACATTATTAATATATTAAATCTAATCTCAAAATTAAAAGTTAGTAAACCTAGATAACAGATTGATAATCTTGTAGAGAAACTAATCATGATCCTAACGCAACTTGAACGGATCAAATCGGAGTTAAAATGTAGATTTTATAAGCAAAATTGTGCAGTGGCAAATCTATAAATACTGCAAAGTTAATTTCAGAATTAAAATAATTAAAATCCAGAATTCACGTAATCAGCAGGGACGACGGGCAGGAATACTGAAAATTGAGGGTCTCTTTAGAATATATATGCCGCGAAGGGGTATCTTCTAATCTTGGCCCTTGATTTCAGATCGGATGGCAGGGAATTGATAAAAGAGAGGGAGGAAGATGACCATCGACCAGGAACAGTCTTTGGAGCGACGGACGCCATGGCCGCCGGCACGAAGCTCACGACCAACGTAGAACTCGAGCTACGGAGCACTACAGGAAGAACCGAAGACACCGGACGAAAGAGGAGTGGACGGCGAAGCTCACCAAGGGGATTCACGATCGTCGGGAACGGATGAAGACGTCGCACGCAGTTCGGGCGGCGGCGGCGTTTCGTCAAACAACGGTGAAGCCGTATGAGCAAAAAAGAAAACGAAAAAGGAAGGACCTAGCGCCTGGGAGGTGCTTCACCTTGGTCCGAAACTAGGCAGCAGGTTCCAGACGGCGGAGAATGATGGAACGGCGAGGACACGTTCGACTCCGGCAGCTAGGGCACGGCGTCGTCGCCGGTAGCTCGAGCGGCGGCTGCCGCGTAGGGTTGGATGGAGGCGGTGGCGTGCAGGGGGCTCGCTTTTTATAGCCCAGGGGGTGGTGCCGTGCATGGAAAGGGCAGCATCGAACTCGATCCATGCTTGGCCAGGAAAGAAAAGCTCGGCTTCTTATTTTGGAAAATCTTTGGAGGAAGAAGAAAGGAAGGTGCCGACTTGGGCTGGCTTGGCTGGGTTGCGCAGAGAAGAAGGTGGGCTGCCAAATGAGAAAGAAGGGAGGGAGTGGAGCTGGGCCTGCAGACCGAAACAGAGAGAGAGAAAGGGTGAAGTTCCTTCTCTTTTTTTTTTTATTTAAACCAAAATTTGAAATGCAAATTTGAATTCATTTTGTTTTTGAACAACACCACTCAAGACAAAATAATAATGCACCAAAGCATGAATGCATAAAATATGTATCTACCTTATGATTGATTTTAATTTAACAAAATTAATTATTAATCTATGTTTAAATGCACACACACATAATTGCATCAAAAATCAATTTCACCTATTTTGGAAAAGATGCAAATTTTAGGGTGTTACATCTTCAAATTGACCAGGTCCTGACGTGAACTCAATCCTTCCTTTGTCTTACCCTTTATGTCTAGCAAGGTACCAATTATGCTTTCAAACACATTCTTCCGAATGTGCATACCATCGACCGCGTCTTTGTATGTCAAACTCTTTCCAATATGGCAAATACTTGAAGAAAATTGACATCTTCTTGAATGTAGCCCCAGGAGTTGGCTTCACATCCTTTCTTGCTTTTTTATCTTTTGTCTTCTTGTCAAATACAAACTTGATGTTCTTAACTATGTCGTACACTCTATGACCTTTAATATTACCTGATGGAGCAGTGGACCTTATTTCATCGTGATTGTCAAAGTACCTATCCATCTTTCGCAAGCGGTACCTATGTCCTTTCGATAAGAAACGCCTGTGTCTCATGTATACTATCTTGTTGGATGCACTGAGGGACACGTAAAAGGTTTCATTCAAGCATACTACACAACCGACCTTACCCTTAAACTGTCGTGACAATACAAAGAGAGCTGGGTAATCGTTGATCGTAACAAAAATAATTGCTCTCAGTGTGAATGACTCTTTCCGGTATTCATCCAACATGGCAACACCTGTATCCCACAATATTCTCATTTCCTCCATTAATGGCTCCAAGAATACATCCATGTTAACACCAGGTTGTGTAGGCCCAGAAATAAGAATGGTTAGCAAAAGGTATTTACGCTTCTGCAACAAGTGTGGAGGGAGGTTGTAGATGGTGAGGATCACCAGCCATGTGCTGCTCCTTTCGGCGAAGGGATTCATTCCGTCAGTACATAGTGCGAACCGAACATTTCTTGTCTCCTTAGCAAATTCTAGGTGGTCAGCATTGAATTTTTGCCATTGCTTTCCACCGGCAGAATGTCGAAGCTTTTCATCTACTTTGTGTTTGTCAGAAGCATGCCAAGTCATAAGCTCTGCATCCTCAGGGTTTGCAAACAAATACCTCAAACGATCAACTACCGGAAGATACCACATCACCATAGCAGGAACCCTTCTCTGGGCATAATAGTCTTCTTCTTCATTTTTCTTTGTTGTAGGGTTTTGAACTCTATTGGGTCTTTTTTCTCTTCTTCTCCTTGGAAACAGAAGTTGCATTCTCCTCTTGTAGATAGTCTTTTTTCGCCTTGTATCGACTTGCACCATAATTTGGATATTGGTCCAAGTCTTTGTATTCACCTCGATATAGGATACAGTGATTTTTACACGCGTGGATCTTCTGCACACCCATAGTAAGCGGACTGATTAGCTTCTTTCCATAGTAAGTGTTAGCAGACACTTTGTTCTCCTTTGGAAGCATATATCTGAGAGTACTCAATAATACATCGAAGCTGGCATCGGACCATCCATACCTAGCTTTCAACATCAACAACTTAAGCACAGACCGTAATGTCGTGAACTCTTTGGTGCAACCCTTACTCTCATCATACAATGGCTCTGCTGCTGTCTACTCTAAGGCCTCCATCCCTTTCATGAAAAACATTGATGGATCCGTATGACGACGTAATAGTGCAGCCATCAATTCTGCGTCTTCATCCTCCACTTGAGTTCTGTTGGCGTCGGTTCCTCCAATATTTGCATCATCATCATGAACATCGGGCACAACATGTTCACTCTCTTAGGGACAATGATGTTCTGTCTCGTGTCCGAACTGGCATACATCGTCAATAAGCATATCTGGGCCATTGCCACCAAGATTCATAGAGTCTTCGGCTATATACGTTGCAGAGCTACCCTCTCCATGCTTTATACAAATCAAGTAATCATTCATAAATCCTCGGCAGACCAGATGAGCCATGATTGGATTTGTGTCTTTAAAAACAATAAGATTTCTGCAGTCTATGCAAGGACAATATATATGCTTCGTCTGTGTTCTAAAAGCATGATTTTTAGCAGCATCGATAAACCTACGGACCTCAGGTATGTATGGTGGATCTACTCTGTCTAAGTTATACATCCAGAATGCTCTGTCCATTGTTACCTGTTATAGAGTTTAATAGATTTAAATAATATAATCACTAAAAAGAAGATATGAATGTTTTGTGATATTTATTAACAAACCTTAAGATGATCAGCAAACTCCTTTAATGGATTATAGATGAAAAGGACTCCTCGCTTGTATATTTCTCAAATAATACACGTCCGAGCTAAATCAAATATAGTTAAAAGAACTAGTTAAATAAATATGCCTCTCAATAATAACTAAAAGCAAGACTAATTAATGAAATCCTAATTAAAGAATCACCAGTACTTAATTAAACAAAACATAACTAAATAATTAAAGTATCAATTTATTAGATGAAACCCTAAAAACTAAAGGAAGACTAATTAATGAAACCCTAATTAAAGCCTCACCACTACTTAATTTAACAAAACATAACTAAATAATTAAAGAAAAAACTAATTTCAAGCACCAATATAACAAATAAACTAGTAATTAAATAAGAGTAAACATAACTAAATGAACTAAATATAATAATTTAAAGCATCAATTTATTAGATAAAACCCTAAAAACTAAAGCAAGACTAAATAATGAAACCCTAATCAAAGCCTCACCACTACTTAATTTAATAAAATATAACTACATATTAAACAAACACTAATTTCAAGCATCAATATGACATATAAACTAATAATTAAATAAGAGTAACTAATAATTAATAAAACCCTAATTAAAGAATCACCACTAAAAACATCACTACTAGCTAATAATTAAACTAAACATAACCAAATATTTAAATAAGAGTAACTAATAAAACTCTAAAGGTTAAACTCTAGATAGAAAAGTGAAACCCTAGATAAATAGTGACTAGAATTATTTAAAAAAATAAAAACCTAGCTACTCTTCTCTCTCACTTGAGGTGAAACCCTAGATCTCAAAAAGTGGGTTGGGTTGAACAAGAATGGTGGAAATGAGGCAAGAAACATATAAACTAACCTTTTTTAGTTACCTCCTCCGAAGAAATCAAGAGCAAAACCTCCCTCCTTGTATTTGGTGAAATCTGGACCTCCAAAGCTCCTCCCATGGAAGAACTGTCGAGCTACAGTTCTGTTGGAGCACTGGTGGGGAGGAAGAAGGGGGTATATATAGGAGAAGCTCACCACAGGCGGTTGACATAAGGAAACCGCCTGTGAAAATGGCGTCATTTTTCACATGCGGTTTTCTTATGCAACCACCTATGGAAATGTATATTAGGACTGGCGGTTCCTTAAGTGAATCACCAGTGTAAATGACACCATTTACACTGGCGGTTCACTTAAGGAACCACCAGTGCTAGCCCTTTTCCACAGGCGGCTCTAAAACAGGGGCCCGCTTGTCGATTTTCAGTGGCGTCTCTCAGATGAAACCGCATGTATAAATAATTTCACACCATCGGCACAAATGCTTTGTGTACTAGTGATAGTCGAGCGAGCTAAGAAGCCTTTACTGCTGTCTCCTTGCGGTACCGTGCTATTACCTAACACGTCCCATCAATTGGTTATTGCAGAGGAGCAGGACATTGCATGAATCAATTATTACTACCCCTGTTCTAAAAAAATCGTTTCTAGATTGAGGTTGGTCAAACTTTCATAAGTTGACCTATTTTATATTTATATAAAAACTATCAACACTATATTTATGTATTTAAATAAATTGCTATATAAAAATATATTTTATAATAAATCTAATAATACTTATTTGATATACAAAATATTAATATTTACCATATATATAGATCAAGGTGGTTAAAGTTAAAATTGTTTAACTCTTTGGCAAGTGAGAATTGTATTCTTTTTGTGCTGGGGGTTTATACTACTGGCTAATAATCTATATCAATTTGTCTAATATTGAAGAGCCAAAATTTTAGCCTATTTGTTTGTTCCTCCTCCTAACTACTAGATACTGGAGAGTTTTTTTTGTCCGAATTTATATGACTCTTGCTTATAGAAGTTTGAATAGATCACATTCTAGCGATGATCGATGCTGATTCCAATATGTATTGGATCGTGTCCTATATATGTCACATTATATGTGACCTAGGCTCATGCCCCTGCTCATACAAATTAGAACAAATCGCATTTGGCAATGATAGCAGTGATTCAGAGTTCCATTCATATATGTATGGGGTTTCGGTACAACGCAAATGGAGCTTTTCTTTAAACTGTCTTTTTTTACTAACAAAACACCCTGCCGGTTTTTATTTCTGTTTTTTCCATGTGGCCGGACTCAAGACCATATTGGTGTTTTTGTACTCCTTTTCTTTTGCCTGTACAAACTCCGTAGCGTTCTTGGGTCCTGTTTGCTTTGCTGAAAAGCCATGGCTGAAAATACTATTGGCTGATTTCTTCTTTTCCACATCCTTTTAGTCCATAGGGGACAACTTTCCTTTTTTTATTTTTCTTTCCATGCATCCGTGAATAGAGTTCTTATTTCTATTTTTTTGGTTTGTTTCCCATAAATGCTTAAAAACAAATCATAAAGACCTTTGTACTCTTACCTATTTCTATAAAATAAAGATTTTCACCCACCAAATTGTTGATACAATTTTGATTAAGAACAAAACTTTTCATATTAGAACATGGTTCAATCGATGGTCTGATTAATTAAATTGTAAAGTAAAATAATGAGTAATTTGTTGTCCAGTATCTAAATAAATACACCTCTTCATGCACCAATCCAATCATGCATGAGTCTAATCTAAATAAAATACAGCTCTCCATGCACCAATGCAATCCATGATGAGTTTGCCTATCGTAAAATAAAATGTAGTTTTAAAATTTTATAGAAGGATATTTGCTAGTCACTTACAAAATAGGCGAGACTCCATCTGAACTGCCCAGACAGCGGTGCTGAATTATGTGTGTGTGTGTGTGTGTGTGTGTGTGTGTGTGTGTGTGTATCTTTGAGCAGTTCAAAGTGCTGATGCATTTTGCAATCATCAATGCTGGTGTTTAGTTAGCCAATGTTGCATATATATAGGCATTCTCAATCACGACACACCGTCTACCGTACAAACATGCCCGCTCCTATGACTATGAGTAAGAAGCGCAGAAGCAGACGGATAGGGCATGCAGGCCGAAAGGAAAAGATTTTAGAAAAGCATACTATATGCATGGCTGTCTTTCATGTACACCGGCTTTTCTTTGACCTGACCGCATGCAGGGCGTAAAGGCGAAAGCGACCTATCAGTGCTGTTACGAACGGCCACGATTTGTTGCCTCGACAGGCTGCTGGCTGCTGCAGGCCAGATCCAGATGGACAAGCATGTGCAATACAGTTGAGCTGATGGTTTTTATTCCCGCCTCGCGTTCATCAATATTTGAGCCACGTATAAAAATCTACTATCATGCACAGTTCCAATCCATTCACCGCTCAGCGCTGTACATCGCCATCTGACGTGTCCTCTCACGCGAAACCAATTACGCGGTCGTTCACACATTCTGAGTTGATCGATGCACCAACACAGTAACCTACGCACTCACTTATTAAAGGAATATATATTTATTTTAAAATACTATAACTTCTGAATAGTGTATTTATTTGTAATTCTGTTTGTATCAGTATGTTCTCCACAACGAGGTAAACAAAAGTAGACCCTATTTGTATATATTTTCAAGGTTCTTTCTTACAATAACAATAATTTATGAGTATTAACTTATGACATGTAACTTATACTTTACAACTTATGCAAATAAGTTATACTGAATAGCTTTTTAATTTGCTGATTGGATTCGTTCTGTGACATAGCCCACCTGCACAAATATTCCTTTTTTGTTTTCTACCATTTTCTCTTTTTTGTTATATATTTATAAGTTATATATACTAGAGTTATTTTCGTACATAGTTTTCATATTTCTATAATATATTATGATCTTAGTTTGTACATCAAGTTCTTGAATATAACTTATACATCTAACTTTAGTTCTAAGTCATTCATAAAGTTATATATATCTAAGTTATATATAAATGTTTTGTGTATAATTTTGTACTTTTCTATGAAATTATATTGATAAGTTTATTCTGAAAAATATATTGTATAAAGTTATGCATATAACTTTGTCGCCTAAATTATATGTATAAGTTATATGTATAATATTTTGCCATGTTAAAGGTATAACTTTGTAACTTTATGTAAAAAAGAGAGAAATTACAAAAAAGGAAATTACCAAAAAAAAAAAAATTCCAAAAAGAAAAGTTGCGGAAATTACTTTTGCTAACAATGGAAAATGGCAAGGTTGTCTGATTGTTCGCCAGATTTGGATCTAGTGAACGTTCGTTGTTTAGTGATGCATATCCTCTCACCTTAGCCTTAAGCACCAACTACTATGGACTTCTTGCATGTCTTGTTATTAGATCTTCATAGCATCCTTAGTCTTCCTTAAGGTGTTGATCACTTAAAATCTTCACGTTGTCTTTGTCCAAGCCATCCTTGTATCTAAATAGACTTAACCCTTGTATACTAGCAAACCATATTAGTTGATTTGATCATGCATGCTGTCAATCAACTGCCAAAATCAAGCACGCCCTAGCACAGCACAGGTGCTATTTCCTTGCAATTTACTCATTTTGTTCCAAATTACAAGTTGCTTTGATTTTTTGCTTCATCCATTTTATTTTGTATCTATGCATATTATTAATCTAATAAATGCATAGCAAAATGAGTATACCAAAAAAGTCAAAGTGACTTGTAATTTGGAACTGAGGAAGCAGAAATTAAGATCACTCTTAGTTGAAGTCACTGATCCGATAGTGAGTATCATACTATATATCATTGCCGGATAGAAATAGAAGCTTAATTTGATCTGGCCGTGACCTTCATCCTATCACTGCAGGTTCAAGGCCTATCATCCTATCACTGATCCGCTGCCATGTTCGATTCCAGCAGTGATGCTGGCTAGGTTTAGACCCGACAGTTATCCACAGACTTGGAGTGGTGAAATGTTAAAGTTTTACATATTTTGATCAACAATTAGTTAAACTATATGCAGATTTATGGCATAAAACTTGCTTCGACAGAGTGTGCCTCTGAGATGATATTATATTGATTATTTTTAACAGTACAAGAATTTACTCAATTTAGTAATCAAAGTCTACTACTATTCCTGTAAGTAACGACAAGCCTGTGTGGAGTGCCATGATGAAAAGCTAGCATGCATGGGGTACAACTACATTTGCTAATACAGTTTTCCGCGTATTAATACCTGGACAACAAGTCGATACCTGCCGATAGTGGATCATCACGTTTAACTCAAGATCCAGTATAGGCAATCCGCGTGCTATCTAAAATGAGGAGAACGCGCGAGGAGCTAGCAGACATGTCGCATCGTCCTACATACATATGAGCACGCGCGCACTCCAAGAACAGGACGAGATCGAAGCTGCCAAAGCTTGGACGCGCTAGCTAGCTGTTCTTGCTTGCCGATGCATTGCATGCGTGCTAGCTCTACCACACACCACATGCGATGCAACAAGATAGAATAGAATCAGGCCGGCCGGCCGGAGACACACGCTTCTTTACTTGGGATTGGGGGATCGATCGAAATAAAGGTACACACGTTGGTGCACGATGAGTCTAGTCAACTATTACGAGCGACATGCGAGGGTCCAACCAATGCAATGCAAGCAGGATGTGCATCTGCATGGCATATTGTGTATATATAGTACGGGCCGGGGCCGGGGCACCGGCCGAACAACACACGACGACGACATCAATGGCGACCAAACATAATATTGGCGGGGCTCGTATTCAAAACGGGGTGTCCCCAGCAGGCATATATACACTCTGTACGTGCTCGTGGAGAGCAGCACTATGGGCGGACAGGAAAAGGTTTTCACTCGTGTCGGCCAGGAGAATAAAGGCTCGCTGCTACTAGCTAGTACACACGTATGTTCATAGTCATATAGGCTAGGAGTACGTACTAGGTTGCTACGTACACTGGTCCAGATTACTGGCCAACGCAACGCATGCACACGCACCTATATATTGTCGTCTCTCGCATGAATTGTACGTAGTAGAGAGTACATTGTAGTACATGCGTTTGGATTGGTGTTCATCTCGTCTCTGTACATTTGCAAAATGCATGGCAGTAAAGATCGATGCTCTGAGGAACAGGCGCAGTAAATGTATTTACCTTGCAGCAGTGCGTCGTGCAGCAGGAGACAAAAGTATGTACCATGACAGATCCAACATAATCCCCTTCTCGTGCAAGCAAGGGGAGCTGGGAGCCAGCACGTGTTCTCTCACTTTTATCTTCAGATTCTCTCTACACAGCCAGACGTACACTGTCTATCCAGAGAGAGAGAGAGAGCAGTAGCAGTAGCAGTTGTGGACTTGTGGTCACTTCACTTCAGTGCACTTCTGTAGGCCTAAAACTTAACAGATGCAAGCTTAACAATTCCTCATCTTTCTATCACGTCTTGAAAGACTTGTCTCTATATGCTCTTTTGATTCTGTTCAACAAATATATTCCTATACAGTACTAAATATCCTTTCCTCAGAGCACATAGAATAATGCATGTTCTGTTAGACAACATTAAACATTGAACAAACTAGCTAACTATAACGAAAGAGTACAATCCATCCATATTATGCTCGCCAGCCTCCTAAAAAGAACATACAATGTTTACAGCTAGACAAATTAGAATAAATAAAACGAAGAAATTACCTACTAGAAAAAGAGCAGGACACTGAAATAAAAATAGCCCCAGCCCCATGACACAAACGAAGAAGAGAAAAATATGATTTCTAGTGCGACTTTTGCTCGTATATATTTATTCTAGCACACATCAATTAGAAATTTAGAATAAATAAAACAAAAGAACTAGGGGGGGGGGGGGGGTGGGCACAGAAACAAAAGTAGCCCTCGATCATCTTATCTATCCTTTTCTACCTCTTTCCATCTTAATTAATGCAATGGTTATTGTCCTAGAGATCGAATGTGTTGCGTGCATATATGCATGCTGCTTGCGTTTGCCGATGCAAGCTAAACAATGTCACCAACCACTCTCGTCTTGCTCAAATGAACTCCCTGCAGAAGTAGCAACAGAATTAGTGGCACCCCAATCTAGCATGCTGAATAATGGATCGGCGCCCAAGCTCTTGTTGGCCATTCCCTTCTCCTTCCCAGGATCACCACCTGGGAAGATGAGGCTCATGGGATCCGACTCCAGCTCGGCGAGGTCAGCGAAGAAGTCGTCGGCGTGGTGGCCGCCGGCGGCCGTCTCCGGTATCATCGGCCTGTAGTAGCTCTGGCTGAACATCTGCTGCATGAGATCACCGTGATCCAGCAGGACAGAAGCATCAGCATGGTCGTCTATGCATTTCTCCATTTCCGACCCCACCATTGCCTCCTCTTTCACAGCCATCGTCGGAGGAGGAGTGCTGTTGCTGGTGCTCGTGGTTGCTGTGGTGGTGGTGCTTGTGGCTGTGGCTGCGGTTGCGGTGGTGGCGCAGCTGGGGACTGCCGCTGAGGCCTGATGATGCTCAGGTTCTTCTTTAAGGTTTGGCTTCTGCAGGCTGTGCGAGGAGCTGCTGTTCTTGCTGTTCTTGGCGTGGTGAGAACGTGTTGAGCCGGCGAGCGCGTTGCGCTGCGTCGGCCAAGGGTGGTTGTGCTCCGAGTTGTAGGTGATGACGAGCAGGCTTGGGTCGGTCCGGCTGCGCTCCACCTGCTTCCGCGCCGGGCATCCTTTAGAGCTGCTGCATCTGTAGTACCCTCTGGACAATGTACATTTTTTTTTGTTTCAGAACTCAACCAGCAGTATTGCATATATATATTAATTAATTTGCATTGTCACAAAAGATTAGAGCTTCATACACCACCATATGGGACAAATAGTTTGGCATGATTTTCTTTGTCAAATCATATCATTTTAAACTTATGTTGGCAGCATAATTTAAGATATATAAACAACTAAAACAACCCCAAAACGATTTTTTAGATTTATTGTGTATTTTGCTTGAGGAGACCATACATATTTCTGACTATAACAAATATATTTTGACAGGATGGCTCAGTGGTATTTATTTGCATCTCTGAGACTGTATATAAATGTATGCATGTAAAAATCACAAAGTAAGAAAATACTTAAGAATCATCATGAAGTGAAGGAACCATATATATATAATGTTCCAACATTAGATCCAACCAAAAATATAATAGACTTACAATATTTTACAGGAAATTTAAATTGATTTGTTAGTGAGATATGTGCCTGACAATGAAAAGTATTATCACTGAATAAGAACGGTTTTGTGCAAAATCAACATAGTTTTAAGTTTCTGGTTACACATATACTTCTACACAGCATGGCAAAGTTTTTGCACACAAAATGTGATACAAATTGTCAATTGTTCTTCTTTTTGAACGAATGGGTATGAGATTGTGCACCATTTCTATTAACATAGAAGGAAAATAAAAGTAGGTTGGCTTTGGGAGGCCATCTTATATGGACCAAATCAAAATGCAAAACAATTATTGTGCATGAAGCAAATTTAGGAGCTTGATTCAGTTAATTTTTCTTGGCTTATTTAATGCAGCTTCACACATTTTCTTATGCGTCGATTTATCTGTTTTTTTACATCTAGTGATGTTTTTGTGTGGTGACATGATATAAGAAATATCCCTATTGAATCACCTCATCAATATATATTTTTTCAGGTATATAGCTGTGGACATTGAAAATTCCATGATATGGTTCAAAGGAGGACAAGGTAATAAATACAGCTCTGATTTAAATTACAGCTGAGTTCTTGAACTTCACAAACGTTATTTAGAAATTGCATGACAGAGTTCAATTAAATGTTGCACTTCTTGCCAATTGTAATTTATATAGTATGAGCTGCTAGCTAGCTGCTACCTTATCTTGTGCTAGCTTCTACAACTAGACGAGAGGAAGAAATAGGAATCCGTGTGTCTTCTCCCTCTTGATTGAGGAGATGGTATCGGAGGATCAATGGGTTGGGAGTACTTTATTTGAGCAAATATATCATGTTCTTATTATTATGGTTAGGTGACCATCATAACTATTTATGCACATAGATAGTATGTGTCTATATTCAACTGCATACATGCATGAACTAGACGAAATACCTTGGGTAGGGTGATCCTTTGATAGGCTTCTGTCCATACTTCCTCCAAGCCCAGAGATCAGAAGGAACCACCTCCCCAGTGGTCCTTCCTCCTGCGGATGCTGCAGGTGCTGGGATGCAGACAACCTTCCTTGCCTGGTTCTTCCTGCATATCGAACACAAATTAATTAAAGCACCAATAAGCAACTTGTGCCAGAGATCATATCAGAGATGATTAATATTAATTTATTTTTTTTTGAGCAATAATCACATATATTGTTATATGCGTGAATGATGATCTCAAAAAACGCATCTTGCGAAATTTGATAAAACTAGGGTTTGCAATGAAGTAAGTTGAGCTCAAGATAATATGCCTAGTTGCGCTGGCACACTACTAATAAATAATAATTAACTTAGCTGAAATTCTAGTAGCTATAGCTAGTGTGTTTGTTTTTTCAACCGAGTAGTAGATGCTAGTTGTTTTTCTTTACTCAAGAAGGCCACCAACAGCTAGCTAGCTACCATTTTTTGTGTATCTAGATTCGAGAACACTTGATCTTGCTATTTTTAATTTGTTAGAAAAAAAAATTTGGCTGTCGACGTTTTACGACTCTCTTTTATTTTATCCTACTATATATAACAACTTTCTTTTGGAAGATATGCAGAATGACGAAAAGAGCAGGTGGGGAGCAGGAAAAGCGATTGGCACCGCTTTCCCTGAATTACAATCTCGAGCTGTGTGACTCTAGCGCAAGAAAATCCATGCAAAATTCAAACACGCCACGGAAAGGAAATCAAGGAAGGGCTTTGCTTTCATGAACGACAGTGATCAAGAACTGGTTAGATCTGGCAGCGATCGCGCGTGGTGCCGAACCTGCGCTTGATCCCGCCGCCGTGCGGCGACGGCATCTGCATCCCGGCGATGGCGTCGAACGCACAGGGCGGGCCAACCGCCAGCCCGGGCATCATCGTCGGCACGCCGATCTTCACGGTGTCCCCGCCCATCATCGTCACCGGGTACGGCCGTATCTCCCTCGGCGGCATCTGCGCGCCCCTCTCCACCAAGCCGCCTCCGCCGCTATCCACCAGTACGCCTCTTCGTGCGCCACCGGCCGCAGCAGCAGCAGCAGCAGGCGCCTCGAAGTCGAAGAAGTCGGCAGGGCCGGGGCCGCCGGAGGAGGAGGAGGCGCGGAAATCGGAGGTGAACGGGTCTGGGAGGCCGGCGAAGGCGTCCGCGAAGGCGTCGCCGCTCGGCCCGGCGCCATCCGACGACGACGGCTGGGGTGGCGCGAAGAGGCCCGGTCCAGCTGCTGGCTCGGCCGGGAGCTGCTGCCAGCCCGTGGCCGTGGAGGAGAGCTCCGCGACAGCTGCCTGATGCATCGCGCCGCCGGCTCTGACGACGTCCGTGAGGTCTCCGGCCTGGTGGTGGTGGTGGTCGCCCTCCATCCTTTGCAGGAAGTAGTCACACATGACTAGCTAGCTATAGCTACTAGCTCTATCAGCTACTCCTCTCGGACCCGCCAAGCTAGCTCGCTCTTTGTTGGGAATTCTCAAGAACCGAAGGAAGCAAACTAGCTAATTTAGGGTTATATAGAAGAAGAAAGCTAGTCGAGGGGTGAGAGAACTTGCTATAGCTTGCAAGGGTTTCTGAAGCTCGGCTGAATTCGCTCTCGATCCAGGCTTGTGAGAGAGAAAAGCGGATGATATGAGCGGTGGGCTAGCTGTGCAATCAAACTGTCATTTCTTTACTAGGACACGAGAGAGAAAGGACACAAGAGAGAGGGGAGAGAGGCGAGCCGGGAGGCAGGCTTGGCAGGCACAGTAAGGGCTGGCTCAGCTCAGCTCGGAGCGGACAAAATAGTGGCAGAGCGAGAGGAGAGGAGAGAGGGAACTGGGAGTGCTAGTGCTCTTTTTCCTGATGCCAAAGTATGCATGGTCGCTGACTTCATTTACCGGACTGCTAGTGTTATCGATGCGCGGAACGGTACACAGCACGGAGCCGCGCGCGGCAGCGGTAAAACAAAGATAGGAGCGCGCGCGGTAAAAATTTGGGGATTACACCGGCTCAGTCAGAAGGGCTCAGGAGGTCGTGGACGCTTGCCCTTGTCGTGCCGACCGGCGGCCGCTGGCCGCTGCTGGCACCATGCCAGAGCCGGGGCGGCCTGCGGCGCCGGCCGGCTGCCGCGACAGCAAGCAAGTCCAAGAGCGCAAGCCATATGGTATGGACGCGCGCTGCTGCTGCTCTGCTAGAGCAGCCCGTGTGGCTGTCGGTAGTAGCACCGTGCAGTGCAGGATCTCTAATACTACATGATCAGTAGCAGTAATGGCAGTGATCGATGAATCTTTAAGGATCTGATCGAGCTAGTAGCTAGTGATCGAGACCATGCTTGCTTCATTGCTTCTTGATGAGTGGCCTGAAAGCCCTGCATCATCCCGTGTTCAGAGTTCAGAATTCAGACACTTGAACCAGCTAGTAGCTAGCTAGCGCTGGCTCTCTCAGGTTCGCAGAGAATAATGCGTGCCGACGCCACGTTTCAACTTTGAAGGCGTGTGGTGCATGCAAACGATAATTAGTAGTACACAATTAGCATTGATAAAACAATTAAGCTCGATGTTATCTCGCTCTTTTCTCCCGGCTCCGGACCCCGGTGTACTATTCAATGCGATCGGTTCGGAGCCTGCAGCTAGCAGCCCAGCTGCTCTGCCGGCTAACGTGCGCGCCTTCGTCTTCCTCACGTCAGACCTGCACCTCTCGGCCGGGTCTCGGCGCCAGTGCGTATGCCCACTCATAAAAAAATACCACCGATCGAAGGCGATGCGTCTGGTCTATATGCGTGCAGTCCATGGTCCACATCTCCCCTGGCATGCATGCGGCCGGTCTTGCGATTTCTACAATGAATGAAGTACACATACATGGTGTCAGTCTCCAGAAGAACAGATTAGCCTCGTCAGGACTGAGTAATGACCAATAGGGGACTAGGGCGAGCTAGGGGATGGTACCGTCGTACGTGCGTCATTTCTTCATAGAAACTAAGCAAAATACATTGCAACGACACAATTTATATTTTGGAGGTTTATTAATTTAGCCACCACATGATGCGTTTAATTCATCAGGGAATCTATAGCTAACTCCCACTACTATAGGCCCACAGATCATTTGTCGTGCTCAAATCCGGCATCACTATTGAAATCAGACTCGACAATGGGCAATTGGTAGTTAGTTACACATGGCCAAATGGGATGGACCTTATGGACGGCACGAGGCACAATCTATTTAAACACAACACAAACAAGGCATGGCACAATATATAGCTAACGGGCCCATACCGGCTCAACCAAACTCCTAGGGCATGCCTGGTCTATACCATACCCAAGCATGACCCACTTACGGGTAGGCCCACTATGGGCTCGCCCCCACCACCAATGACTAGCGGTCCACCTGGCCGCCCTAGGTCGGTGAACATAATGGGGTGGCACCCTTCGGAACCTCCCATCCCTATACCACCAAACCCTAGTTCTATCGATCGCACGACAACCCCTCATGGCTTCGTTCACTCTATCTCTTGGCTATCGCCACCGCCATTGCCTCCCTCATCCCTTGCCCCTCGGCCTTTTCTCTGACTTTGACAAGCCGATGATTGGACGGATCTCCACCTCCTATTGGGCCATCTATTCAAATCTCATCAATATCTCCTATCTTCTCCCCTCTCTTTCCTCCTCGCTCCTCCAGTCGTCCACCTCTCTGGTGTTGGGATGAATGGACCTATCTCCAAATCTTGTTTGTTCTCGTTGTCTCATAGATTTATGATTACCTAGATCTCTACTTTGTTGGTAGCTCTGGTGCTCCATCTCTACTTTGCTTCGGTTGAGTATTGAGCCCATGAACGGCACGACATGGCCGCATAATTAATTGGCCCTTAATTAGTATCGTGCCTAAGCATGGACTTGGGTCGTGTCGGGACATGTTGCCCATTGGCCATCTAAATTGGTAGTGATGGAGCTTGCCTATCACTATTGGTTTGGCAACAATTGGAAGATTTCACTTCGATGGCTTAATTGATTTTTTCTCTAATTTTTATATTTAAATTTAAAATAGTAATTGTCTTAAATTTTACATTTGATATTCACTAGTACAAACTCATACATCATAGTTTAGTCTAAACCCGACATCGCTGCAAGAACAAATATGGAAGAGGACAATCAACAGTATCACTATCAATTCCGAACCCGACAATACTAGGATGTCACTGCTAGTTCGAGATCTAATAGTGATAAGATGATATCACCATAAAAAACCTAACTAACTTATGCTCAGTTCACGCGGGACTACTACTTTCTTGATAAATGCACATACAAATAGAGTGAAAGGAAGTAAATGAATATATTGTTTTTATGCATTATGTTACCTACAAGCGTCGATCATGAGAAAATACAATGAAGAAGAAGTCCTTCGTTGTAATCTGGGCACCAATGAGGCTATGAATAGCTGAAGACATGCATCGGTGCATGTGCATTATGTATGTCTGGTTTGTTATCTGGTTTGTTGAATTCATTCCCTGGAACGATTTCTCAGTGGAATTGATGGACTAATTTGTATAACAATTGATAACGATAAATTGGTTCCTGTTAAGGAAATTTACTATTTGATTTGAAGCAGCTGTCTGCTCCAGCGGTATGCAGTATATATGCTCTAACTATATATATGCGTATATATGTTCTGCAAGAAATTAAATACGCCAGGCCGGTATAGTCCTGGTGAGTGGTGCAAGAAACCTCCGTATCATATTTAGATGACGCGCACCAGGCCGAGTCCTGGTGAGTGGTGGTGACTTTTATGAAAGTATTTTTCAAGACAAAACTATTCAACAAGGCCAGCAAAATTCAACAATTTAAAAGTTATTCATGATTTATCCAATGTTTTAACCTCATTCAAAACGTCATCGCGTTCAACAAGGCCAGCAAGATTCTCGCGTCATTTAACCGCACGCGCGTTGCGCGTACGTGCGTATCTTTTGGTGTGCGTGCGTGGCGATGCTTCTAAAACATTTTTGTCAGCTGACAGCCTAGCCAGCTAGCTATGGCCTCCGTCCAAAAAAAACAGTAGTAATTCTAGAATAGTAAGCTAACGATTCAAAGTATCATATAAAATAAGGACTGATGATTAGAAATTTCGTAAAAAAAGTATAGTTAGATTCGTAAAATAAATAAATTTTTATAGTACACTAAACTTAGTTAAAATTAAGATAGTTTAAATTTGGTCCTATTAGAATATATTGTATCCTTTTTGGATGGGAAATTTTACTAAACTTGCAGAATATCTTCTTGCTTGTATTATATTCCTCTCTGTCCAGGAAAGATTCTGATTTCTGAAGTATACTCTTGACCACACGGTGTGGGGTTGATGTGGTATCACTCTCTCACACACAGATCGATTAATTCATCACAGACACGCACTTGACTCGCTGTAGCCGCGCGTCGTCGGCACTGAAATGTGCGTGCTGTCTCTCTTTCCTGCTGCAGGACGGATCAAAGCAATGCAACATGTCTCGAGCTGATGTTTATCTATCACGCAGACAGGAGTAAACATCTCTCTAATTATACTTTGTGAACCGGTCATTAATGCAGAACAGTAAGTTAATCACTGACTGACTGCTGCTGGGGCAGAGCGAGAGTGGTTAATTTAATTTGATGCCTAATGTTACCATACACTACATAAAATAATCGAGACAAGACAAACTCATTAAGGATGGCCACATGACGACAGCAGCCAGTTGAATAATTTTAAGCGTCGTCGTGTTCGAAGACCGTTAAAAGAAACACATCACAAACCACTTGCATGCGTGCGTGCATGGTCAGGCTTTCAGCCAAGTGATTCCTTCCGATCCCTGCATCTTTTCACCATCACACGATAGATTGTGATTTCTGAATAATTATATTTTGTCCATTCGCATGCCGTGCCATCCAATGCCAACAACGCCCAAACAGGCCACACAGATCAGAGCATGCACGTTCAAGCATGTGCTTCGAAATCTAGGTGCTAGCATCGTCGATCGTATCGTACGCACTGGCTAGCTGGAGCTTGATTGGGAGCCAAGAAGCCCAAGCCTGCCTTTTTGTTTCTCTCCGGTGCTCGCAGTCAGCCATAATTGATCGATTCACTGGGATTCTCTCTGACTCTGATCATGAAACAGGCATGCATGCACAGTTCAACAACATGGGGGCGGCCGTCCGGGACTAGTAGAAGTAGCACCAGCACACAATGCATGTACAGGAGGGAATAAGAAGCATCGTCCTAGTATAGCTGCCATGTGCCACCTAAGCATAGCATGCATACTATAATATACAACATGCAGATATTACAATTGATTAAGAGTACTTGTTAGTACTATATGCTTAAGTAGCTGACACTGACTGAACACTTGTTTTATATTTTTTTATATATGTAATTAATATAATAAGCGCACCGTGTGTCGATCTGTTCGTTGCATGTGCTGTGCTTCCGATCCTCTGCAGGCATCCCGGCATAGAAACAGTACAGTGAGCTTTACGGTTCAGTGATTGCTCACTTCTCAAGTTTATCGACTATCGAGCCTTAATTGTTTTACATTAACACAGAGGCAGATGATCTCACACGATCATATCCATGTGTAACGAACTGATTTATGTAAATAATGGTGACTTAAGCGATGTCGTCATGGTTGTCTACAGAAAGTGTCATCAGGCTTATTATTCCAATTCCAAATTAGTACTCATGCCATGTGCGAGACCCTCATCGTAAAAATCGGTCGAAAAAGGCTTGTTCAGTTTTGTTCACATGCATGCATTCATTCTCACCTTGTTATTTTATTTCCCTTAGGGAAGGATGAAATCAATAAATTAATATCTAGAGAAAGAAGTGTCTCTGTATGTGTGTGCATTGTATGATCATCTGCCCAACTATTTTTTTTTGCATTGGCATCTATCTGTTTGGAGTTAATTCAAATGATATGTGAATGCAAAAGGCTATTTTTGTTTCGTGCACTTGACTCTTGTGTGCATGCTTATCCTGACAAGCCACATCACATTCAGCCACTGATTATCTTAGATTAGATACAGATCAGTCCAAATATGCTTCCGTAATCACAAAATTAGTTAAGCCCACCAGGATATCAATGGTTGGTGTTTTCTCCACTGTAATCAACATCTATCGATATATATGTATTATGTGAACATATATGAAGACGTCGATGTCTACCTGATAGCTTTAGCTGATAATGACACTTAATGTCTTAACGAATAATTTAGAAAATAAAACAAGAAAACTGAAGCAGGTTTGGAAAAAAGAAGTGTGTGAACTGGGTTTGCTTGACACAATTATTTGTAGGAGTTGTCTCCACAAGTTTGAATTTTTATATATTTCTCCAACTAACTACGAATATGTACTCCGCCGGACATATATTTGGCCTGTATTTTTGTTACCTATGTTTATAAAAACGTTGTACAAGTACTACTCTTATGAAACTAAATTTCAAAACAACCAATATCCGAGCTCAATGCAACACATATAAAAATAACAATATACAACCCAACGTTTGGAAATAATTGAGTTATGACACCCTGAAAAAATCACTTATTATTTGGAACTAGAGGGACTAATTTAATTGTGTATCGTATCCCCATATATATTTTTTGCCATCTCTTCAGATCTAGCAATTAATACGCAATCAATATTCTTGATTAGTAAGGTATAGCTAGCTAAGCTAGCATATATTTATAGGCAAATCGTACTTTAGTGTCAAGGATAACTGTATAGCTAGCTAGCTAAGCATCACACATTATACAAACTGAATGATTAGATTATCTCCTGCCAGTAGGTAGGGAGTATAAAATAAAATAAAATAGTGACGCGCTAATGAGTGGGGTACATCGATCACCTATCCTGTCCATACGCCAATGCCCTATTCACACTTGACCAAAATCAGCTGGGGCTGTGACGTTGCTCAGATTACGTGGACCGATATTCGACTCAAAATGCCCAAATAATGGTCTTGAAATTTAAAATATGTTACTGGTTTCGGTCACTTGGAAAAATAGGAAAACTGCCTATGAGGTTTTCCACAAAACTTTTGTGTTGTGTGAGAAACTGAAGCCCAATTAAATATACTTGGATCGATGGATCTGTCCATGTACATCGATCCTGGCATTTTGCATTGCATTGGTGTCAGTTCGATCTGCGCACTGCCCCTGATTAAGGCACGCGTGAATCGAAGTGCCTTGCGATGAGACCAAAGACCAATATAATCCAGCTTGCCATGCCAGCTTGGGGAGGCGTGTGAGTACATGTGAAGCACGCACTTGATTTTGATTAGGTTGCCGGGTTGATTTTGATTAGGAAGAAGAAGACAGCGGAGTTCGCCTTTGCTTCCACTGACAGGCATCTTCTCCCCTCGATTTCAGCTTCTCGAAGTGAGCTCCCGATCCTTAAAAATCGTTGACTTGCGGGCCGAGAGCAGGAGTAAAAATCTGGATTGGACCCCAAGTTGGACTAGATCGATTAGACTGGGCTTTCGAAGGCCTTGAGGGAATACGCAGTGCAGTACGTAGGGCCTAAGTTTAAGGCCCATGGATACATATAAGCAAAAAAGTTGTTTAATTTCCCTTCTTGAATTTACTACTAGACATCTTTACTTCCTTAACTCTCAAAAACATTTAAGTTACCTGTCTACTTAGGCTACCACAAAAAATGTCTCTTAAGATTTCTAAAAATCATGAGAAAAATTCCTAGAAATATTGAGAGATGAAAAACCTAAATAAATTATTTAGTGCTCATGAAAATATCTTTAGAAGCTTCAAAACTATGTTTAGCTTATAAAGAGGTGATTTACAGCTTGTACAAATCACTATCTGGGCACATGATTTCTACCAGGGGAAGTTGAATATGTAAGGCTCGATTTTTCATCTGCCAATTATTTCATCTGGCGTTTTTTTTTTTCAATAATAATTGGCAACCATGCCACATCTGTAGTGTTACAAGCAGCAGCAACAGCAGATGTGAATCGGTCGTGTTGATTCCTTGCACAAGCAGCAGCAACAGCAGATGTGAATCGGTCGTGTTGATTCCTTGCACAAGCAGCAGCAACAGCAGGTGTAAATCGGTCGTGTTGATTCCTTGCAAGTATTACTGGATTTGTTTATTTGTATTTGTACATCTAACAGGTGCGACGATCCTACTGGTATACCACAGGATCCAACTGTGCCAACACCAAATAAAGAATACAGTTTCAACCAATCAGCATAACCAGAAAAGCTCCACGTCCCCACTTTACATCAACCAGCCCAAGCGACAACCACAACCTACATTGTTGTAAAACCATGAGATGAGATATTCCCAAACAGCCCACTCGTCCAGCAACACTTTCAAATTCCTTGAATCTCCAGAAGGGACTTAAGCAGCATACAGGAAGATGCGACTGTACAGATTATACAGACGAAACTACAGGTTTATCTGGACGTAGATGTTTATATTACACAAGAGGCACATAAGTTATTGGACTGGTGCAACAGGGAACAGGAGGGGAAGCTACCAACAGGTTTGCAGTTTTGCGCAGCCAGAAAAGATTACCACATCTAGAAATGCAGCTGCTTGCAATGCGACGCCACAGCCTCCGAGGGGCAGTAGGGGCACTTGAAGGGCCTCGAGCTGCTTTTTGACAGCTTCATGATGGACTGCTTGGAGACAACATGTCCACAAGGCATCCGCATTGGGGGGTTCTCGTCACTGGACTGCTCCCTCAGCACCGGGCACACAAAGACAGAGTGATACTGGAATTCTGGCCCGATGTCTATGGGGACAGGGAGCTGCTTCATAACTTGCCATTCCTGCTTCTTTGCAGCCATGACTTGTGTCAGCTTCAGCAGAGTCGGTAGTCCTTGAAAACCAGCTGATACTGCAACACTCAGTGGGCTATCCCTAGATTGGCCCAGAAGGCTACAGAATTGATGGGTGAGCTCCTCAGCTAGCTTCTCCCAATGCGCGGATGACATTAACTCAGAATATGGGGATTGATCCAGCCGGCCAACCCATAGAAGGCAAGCCATTAGCTTCTGGAATTCTTCCTTGTGCACGGCTGCAAAGGGGACCAAGTGAGTCCTAGCATATACAAGAGCATCATCTTTGGCCTCACCCCTACTTCCTTTGGACAGTATTTCAACAAACTGGAGCTGATAAAGCTTGAACTCCAGCATAGACCCATTCTGCAACAGCTGGTCATGGTTTTTGGCAGCCCAACTGAGGGCAGGCTCGAGGTTTCTTGCTTTCATGGCTTCAAGGATAGCATACATCTCCTGAAATGGTAGCTTCAAGGAAGCTCCACCTAATTCCCCACACTCACGGACAAACATATCACCAAGATCGAAGAGGCCTTGACGGTAGAAATGATTCGCTATGATATTGTTTACTGTATGAACCTCAAAATCCACATTTCTGTATGCCTTAGATATATCTGGATTGAAAGACTTCTCAAGGAGCTTGAGATATTTGCTCAGGGCAGCATTGAGCTCCTTTTGGCTGCCTTCAAGTTGGTTTAGTGGTGCCATTTCATTCAGCTTAGCTTTCAGTTCTGCGAGGATAGATAGGTGGTCAACATTTCCAGTAGAATCTGTATTCATCATCTGCAACTTCACAATAGCCTGCTCAACTTCATTCACTATTTGATCAACAGCTTCCAGAGCTTTAGAAGAAGATAATGAACGTTTCTCAGCAACTCGATCAAATCCTTCTCTGAGGCTGTCGATCTCCATTAGCAGCTACCTGGATATGACCAAATACATCAAATTATTTCACTGAGAAAATCACTATCAAGAATATAAAAAAGATGCATCACATGAAATCAAACTGCTAATAGATCACTATACTTTTGAAGTAAAAAATCATAGCATAGGTTCAACATGGAAGCCAGCCAATGCATGACTTACCTCGAGTCTACCTATACATATGTCAGTAGATAGGTTAGCAAACAAGTATACGGTCTACAAATTAAACAGCAGATAAGTTTGTAAATCACATTAACACAAGAACTAATATGTTTTCATGAAGAATATTTAAGATCTACTAGAAAGGTAACAAAGCAATGAATGGCCAATGGTCCTAAGGTTGGCAAGGCAAGAAATGGTAACAAATGCTACGTGACACCATACACATCATAAGAAACAGCAAACAGAAACAGGGAGAAGAGAAAGGAGAAGAAAAATGAAAATGAGAAAAGTGAAATAGCTTGCTTGGGACTGCAGTGTTCATAGTAAAAAGAGAAAGGGGAAGGAGAAGAGATGGGGCTGGCCCAGACAATACTTTTAGCAATAAATCTTGTCCAGGTCCAGCAAGTGTCTAGGTTAATTGCTATTAGCCTATTACTGCTACCTAGATTTCAGCTTATAGATTGAATGCATCAACTAGGAGATTATTATTATACTATACTTGAATGTAACATCCAGCTCTGTACAAATAGAGGAGAAAACATAAAAGCTGCAGGCATTCCACCAGCAACAATCCAATGTCTTTTTGTGTCTTGTGTGAGTGTTCTGGGCATACTCTTGGAGGCCTGTAGCTACCAAATACACCCCTTAAACCTAAACCACAGTAGATACGATGTAGGCCCCGACCTTCATGCAGTGCTTTTACCTCAATGCAATACAGGCATACAGTACCACCAGTCCACCATTCCCCTCCTCACCCTGGCAGTCAAACAATCACTCATTCCCCCCCCCCCCCCCCCCACCCACACACCCCCCCACAGACCACCCCCACTGCCACCGACAGGATGATTACCCCTTCTTCGATTCCCTCTCACACTTCTTTCTTGTACAACCTTCACTGCTTTGGCAAAGTATCAGGGACACACCAAGGCTTGTGGGAGAGCCTTATCGCCTAGGGAACAACACCCACGAGGGGATAAACCTTGCAGTGGTTAGATGAAACTATACATTGTATTCTGGTAAGTAACTCAGATTTACACCAACTCCCATGTCCCTCTAGAATTTCCATCACCTTTTTAGCACCAGTATAACTCAGAAGTATGCACTGGCCTCTTCTCATCATTCAGGCATTTAAGTATGGTAGGAACAATGATAAAAAAAAACAATCCATCTTCTTCCATCTGTATGAATTTCCCAATTTTCTCCTTCCTAGAGCCCATTATCTAAAAGTTGCAGATAGAAACAAGCTGAGATATTGGCCTACTTATGTATTTATAAATTTAAAAATTAAGCTGGCTGACACAACTACCTACAACCTGCAATACAAACTGAACTGTAGAGAGGTCAAGTTAGACTCCAGCTGCAACCAGCAAGAACTAAACTTAACTAGCACAAGAAGAGACAAGAAAGTTGTTGTTTTGGAAACTATTATTTCAAGTTGCTGCTGTTTATGAAAACAGCTGTTTCAGAAATCAGAAAACACCAAACAGACAAGAATGCATAGTCTTAATTTTTGCGAAATCAACAACGAAAGAAATCAGCACAGAGAAATCAGTGACCAAGCCCTTTAAATAACAACTCAAGTTATATAATACTCCCTCCATTCCAAATTATAAGTCGTTTTGACTTCTTTGGTTCATCCATTTTGCTATGTATCTAGACACATTATTATATCTAGATACATAGTAAAATAGATGTAAAAAAAAGTCAAAGCGACTTGTAATTTGGAACGGAGGGAGTAACACATAAATGATCAGGAAGGCTTGGCTAGTTAGTTAAAATAACGTGTCTAGGAAATATATACACTGAGTGAAGTACTGCTGTTTCAGAAAAATTCAAACAGACAAGCACAACTTGCTAAAGAAAAGCATTAATTGGCAAGCATAGTCTTAATTTTTACAGAAATCAGCAGCCACTACTAGTAAGGAGCACAGAGCACATCAATCAGAACTGAATTACACTACTAGTATTTTAGTAATGAACACAACAAACATCAATCTGACCTTGGTCCCCTCCTTGGTGCACAATAATATCACTTGGTGAGCCTCTCACCTTGCTTTGGTTGATCAGGAGTATGAAATCAATCTGTAAAAGTGCACAGAAAAGCATTACATTCAGTTAGCTTGTACACAAACAAGATTCATGCTTTTTAATCATGATCAATATGTGGCAACATAACAAATATGCGGCAAAGGTTCTTAATCAGTCAATTAATGTAATTCCTGGGACCCACCATCTCCTGCTGCCAAAGCTTGCAAATGTCTCCAGGAAAAGTTTACTGATGCCTGACTAAGGTGTTTAAGAAAAAACGTAGTGACCAAGCCATTTTTGTGCTCTCCTACAGTCCTACATGTATTGGACATATGTTGTGAATCAAAGTGGAGGGACCTTATCCAGCAATCACGCAATGCAGTAGCAAATCATCACTTCGAGCCACTTAACAGAACCTACTGGATCAAACTGAGGTTCCTAATGATAGTGCAAAAAGGAATATTTTGTTCAAGATAGCCTGCAATAATTGATAGTTAGCTAGGCACACATAAATTAGCTTGTTCAAGATAGTTATGCAGAGGGAGGCGGCAGGTATGTAACGATAGAAAATGGTATTGCTGGAAATAATAAATAGACACGATTCAGAGGGGACAATAACGCAAACAATTTGTTATTTCCAGTGAAGAAAGCTTCAGCTTCTATCTTGGCAATTCAGTTACCATGATTGCTCAAGTGAGTGCAAAATGTTAAGCTCTATATATCATGAAAAAAGCACTCGTAATTGCAAGAACCACCACCATTCATCCATGCTTATACAGCAGATCTATCTAACAATTCAAAAATAGATAAGGAATCAGGGGCGGATCTAGTGAAGGGACATGGGCGTACACATGTACACCCAATAATTTCTGGAAAAACTTCGAAGTTAGGAGGCTTTGTCAAATCAAATGGCTAAATAGCTTTAGGTTAGGGTTCCAGTGCTCAGCCTCGCACAGCATAAGGGAAGGGAAGAGATGGGGTGGGAGTACCTGATGAAAGGGAAGAGATGGGGTGGGAGTACCTGGTGGGTGCTCGTCGCCGGCGAAAAGATCAACCAAAGCCTCAGCGTGCGTCTGGCTTAGGGCGGCGGCGGCGGCCGACCAGTCATCCGAGAACGAGAGGAGAGCGAGAGACAGACAGAACGAGAGGCGGGTTGCATCGACAACAAGGGCTTCTTTGGCAGCCGTTTTTTATTTTTATTATTATTTTGATGAGGCGGGGTTTGATGAGGGGTAGGATAGATATGTTACTCTATTTTATTTGTCTGTTTTTTATATATTTTATTTAATTATAATCATTAATTTATTTGTTATTTTATTTTTTATTTTCTAATATCTAAATACCACATGATAGTTTCTTTTGAATGTTTTTATTTTTCTTTACCTTATTGATTTTATATCTATTTTTGAACATTTTTGTTGGATAGCATAATATTATTTTAAATAAAATAAATAATAATGATATTTATGATAATGAGTAAATAGAATTTTTATATTTTTTAAGATTGAATATTTTTTATTGAAGCTAGAAGCCACTTTTATGATAAACGTCTATAACAATATTTCTTTTAAAAAAATAAAATAGTTGTCTCTTTGTGATAATTTTTTAAGTAAATATTAAATATTTTTGTTTTAAACATAGAATAATAGTTTCGGTGAACTAAGAACATTGCTAACCATAATAAAAAATTGGTATAGATTTATTAAAAATTTATCTTCGTGTTTCAATAAAAACTAATAAAGAGTACCGACAATTCAATATCGTATGTTAAGCCTTCCTAGCACTCTTTTTTGTTCTATAGTTTACTTTCTAAAGACTTTTATGTTGTAACAAGGTTAAAGGTTAGGATACAAAATACTTTAGCATGTTAGAATAGTCATATTTTATAAGCCGTAATAAATTTAGTTAAGCGAGTATTTATCATCAAGAAGACACAAAGAAAGTAGAGGCACATAAAGACGCTAAGTCCATAGAAAAACTTCAACAAGAAACAATGACATACAAGTTGAAAGAAAAATGGCAATATGAGGCAAAGCAAAAGAAAACTTAACATGACCAGGATAAAAATAGAAATAGGTTGATCATAAAAACAAATATACATTGAGAAAAGTATTGTACAATTAACAATATATAATTAATAAACTAAGAATATTTTCACTCTTACTTGACACTAGTTAAAAGAACAAATGGTTTTTTTTATAGGTAGAATATTTTTTACTTACTCCTTTGTAGAAGAATATTTTTTCTAGAATTAGAAATAACTTACGTAGTAGAAAAACAATTTTTTTATTAAAAGTTCAAAAAATATTCTCGTAGTAGAATAATGTTAGGGGGTTGACCCATTTGCCTTCCTATTATCTTATACAATAAGAAACTTATACTTCTAAAATTTTCTAGATAAACATCAATTATATATATAGGATATATTTATCCTACTTCAAGCAATACAATATTATATTTTATATGAGAATATTTAGAAAATAGATAAATACAAATAAGATTCTATATGGAATACTCAGATCTAGATATTTTGTATAATGAGAAAAAAATTAAGGAGTAAATAAACATGAGGAAGAAATATGAAAAAGTATAGAAAGTTGCCACTATAAATACATATGTAGATCTGGGTATTCATTTCATATGTACCAAGTCATCAACTGAGTTATGAAAGTAACATCATATATTTAGTGTCAAACCTTTTTTACGAATTACACAGTACAGACACAAACGGTGACAACACACGCACACTCACTCATATGTACATACACACGCAAATTTCACCCTATAAACACCTCCACAAGACTAATTTTAGAGTTTATAGGTGTGAATGAGTGTTATTTAGTAGATGTTAAATTTTTGTTTATAGATATGATTAGGAACAAAATAAAAGAAAAATAGGATGCGTCCAGCCTGTTGCTAGCATACCACATAGGGGCAATGTTCAGATAGGCGCTCCTAGGCGCTCGCCTGGGCGCGCTTAAGCGCCAGGCGGAGGGGTGCCGCCCGCCTATGGGGGTAGGCGGAGGATAGGCGCGGGGAGGAAGGCAGCCACGGGCGCGGCCGAGGCGGCAAGCGAGGAGCGAGGCCGGAGAACGACCGGGCCGGAAGGCGGGCGGGCGTAAGCCGAGGATGAACGGCAAGGTGGAGACAGCGGACACGCGGCCACGGAGATGGCAGGCGCAGGCGTGCAGCCAAGAGGAGCGAGCGGTGTCGGAGGAGGGAGGGGCGCGCATCACCGGAGGAGGGAAGCAGAAGGAGAAGGCGCGCGTCGTCGGAGGGAGAAGGCGCCCGTTACGGCAGAGAAGGAAGGCGGAGAAAGCAGCGGCGGCGGTTCGTGTCGTGGCTGGGAGAGGGACCGTGGATGGATAAGGTCGAAGGGGTGGTAAGGTGGGCTGGGCCTTTTTGATGGACCTTTCTACCAATTCTAGGTCCACTGCTCTCTTTTTTCTTTTACTTAGTCCCTTATTTATTTTACTCAAGCTAATTTAAGGTAACAAATATATATGTGTATACAAAAAATTAAATCGCCTAGAAAAACGCCTTGAAACGCCTAGGCTAGCCTAGTCTCGCCTAGGCTCTAGGCCGTGGGTCATCACCTAGAAACCGCCTAGCGCCTAGCTGAACTTTGGCTGTGAGGGACCCAAGGACCAAGCTCTAGAGGACCACGCAGGTCTTCCTAGCCAGAGTCTTTTTCAACTCCCTTTGCTTGGCTTAATCTAGAGAACCACGCAGGTCTCCCTAGCCGAAGTCTTTGCAAACTTCGATTCCTTGAGTCCAACTCTAGAGGACCACGCAGGTCACCCTAGCCGGAGTCTTTTCCAACTCCCTTTCCTCCTTCCACCAATTTGATTCCTTCCCTTGCGGCGGTGGAATCAACCGTTACAAACTTTTCGAGCCACGCCACAATCTCTTGGGTGGTCTCCGGCGACGCCTAACCATGTAGAATCGAAGATCTAAGAGTAACAAATGCGAATCATGAGATTTAACAATATGCACAAGTGCTCAAGTGGTGGCTTGCTCTCAATTTTGAATTTCACTCAACCCACAATTAGGATTTGAAACTTTGAATCAATCACACACTAAGAGAGGGTTAGAGAGTGTTTGCAAAGCTCTAGGAAGGCTTAGGAATCCGCAGAATCAGCAGCCTCCAAAGGTGGAGGCTTGAGGGTATATAAAGCCACTTTGAAAAACTAACTGTTATCTAGCCGTTGCAGCATACCGGACGCGTCCGGTGGGCATACCGGACACGTCCGGTATGCGCCCCCACAGCACAGAAGACCCCATGGTGCTTGGTGCAGGCTAGACCTACCGGAACTTCTAGTACATGACCGGAACTTTCGGTCACCAACAGAACTACCGGTGAAAGACCAGAAGTTCTGCTAGTGCACAATACAAGCACAGTGCGCGCGCAAGGACAAAGACTGGAACTTCCGATCCCTGACCGGAACTTCCGCTCAGCACCAGAACCACTAGAAGAAGTCAGCCCATAGAATGCACTCACCCGAGCAGCATGGGACACGTCCGGTATACACGTGGCAAATCTTGACTTCGATCGATCTCTCGTGCTCTCTTTCACTCAAATCTCACATGGGTTGGCTTGAGCACTTATGTATAGTATCTATCAACATGATGCATCCCTCTTAATAGTACGGCTTTCCTATTCAACTCAAGACATTAAATAAAAATAAATTGAACCACTTGAGTTGCTTTCATTCACTTCCAATCCATAGCTTTCAATCTCTGTCAATTGAGGATGCCAACATGTCCATTTGACCTTCCATCTTGAGCATAGCCATCTTGAGCATATGACTTGATTTCATTCATCCAAAATGCATTACTCCAAATAGACCAAGTTATTTTCATCATCCTTTCACCAATAGTGATATTGATCCTTCACACAAACACAACCATCATAGCTTGATTGATACCTCGACTAAATGCAAGTACTTTCTTCTTCAATCTAGCTAGGTTCTTCGGCCACCAAGCCATCGCTTGCCCTTCACCCTTCTTAGTACCTCAAAGCCTTTCCTTGCTATCTTCGCCTTCTCAAGCCATCAAGTCATATCATGTGTTGAATCATCAATTAGATGCATATCCATTTATATTGTTGTCTTCTTCAATCTTTATACTAGCAAGCTTTCAATATAAGACCACCATGTATCCAATCCAATTGTGTCTCTATAATCAATCCTAAAATATGCTTGCTTAATCATTGAAATCTCACAATATAAAAGCCTTTTCATAAACACATATGTATTGTTGCCTTATGATCACTCCAAGCAAACCATACAACAGTCCATCATTTTGGCTTTAAACATTTGAATTAAATACATGTGAGATAACCAATTTCCTGCATGACACTTAGCAATGATGTTAGTCCTTTAATCGCATTGTCATCCAATCATCTAAAACCCACTAAAGGGCCAAATGCACTTTCAATCTCCCCCTTTTTGGTGATTGATGACAACCCGATTAAAGCTTACAAAAAGATATAGAATTTAAAACTTTTTGGGTTCAACGATTTATGAGAGGCTCCCCTTAATATGTGCAATATGAATCGAATTCAAAAATGACCTCAAATATCAATTTGCACATATTAAAACACATAGGAGACTCTCCCTAAATCATTGCATCCGAGAAGTGCAAGTGTGTGTCAAGAATAAATCCGTGATGCATATGACAAGATATATCACATAAGAATAAATATAAAATATCACACCACATATTTTCACTCTAAAACATGCATGGTCCTTATGAAAGTAAATACAACATATCTATATCACACACTTAGCACTCGTCACAAAGATCTATGAAGCCCATAGACCACTAAGAATATATCACAATATCATGTCTCATACATCCACCAAGCTCAATCCTCACAAGATACATAGATGAAGCTCATAAGACTGACACAAGTCTGATACATCTCATCTCTGAATAATACAACAATAAAGCTCAAACTCAAAAGACTACAGCTGCAGTACAAGTCTCCAGATAACAAAAGAGAAACACACACACAACACAACTGAAGCTTTAATCACTCTCTCTCCCCTTTATCATCTATCTCCAAAAAGGTAGCAAACGATGAATAGAAGACACAAAGGGGCTACAAGTGTCACACACCCGTCGATCACTGCCGTCGTCGTCACCACGCTCCTGCTCGTCAGATGAACGCGGAGCACCAGAAAGGCGAGAACTGCTAGTGCCAGCACCAGTGTAAGGGTCAAATCCACCAAAGATGTCACCCCACCAAGCTGAACCTAACTCCTCGGCTGCACTAGGACGTGGCTGGTCGTGAGAAGGTACTCGAAACTGGAGAGGGATGGTGTCCGAAGGCTCGGTACGCCGCCGAACCCGCCTGCTTGTCTCTCGAAGGAACTCTACAAAGTCTCTATCGTGATCGACTGGGCCGCCGCTGCTCCTTAATCTCCTGCTCACTCTCAGGAGGAGACCTCGGAGGGTCAATCCTAAGTTGTCACAATCTGCTTGAGAGTCCTTGTATCCTTCCTCCTCGCCTCTCTCTCGTGCCACTGACTGGTCCGAATATCCTTGCACATACCAAAGATGGAGCTAAGGATCTTCCAGAGAGATGAGCGAGAACTACCACTACGGTGAGAAGAACGTGAAGGAGCGCGTGGTGGCTAAAACTCTGCACCTGCTGCTGCACCACCCCCGGGTGCCTCTGCTGCTGCTCCACCTCCTCCTGGACCAGCTGGAGGAACTTCCAACTCCTCTAAGTCTGCGATGATCTTTAGGACCTTTTGTTGAATATCATACTCAAACATGTGCCCTGTCACCTGCTCAATCATATGCATGATGTAGGGAGCAAAGCCACAGCCCTTGAGGGGCCTCTCACCAACACTACGGATCTCACACCAGATAAAGTTGAAGACACTGAAAGACTCTGCCTCTGGTGCCATCCTGGCAAGCAAGTTCCTCGAATAATCTGCAATCGAACCCTTGTCTCCTCCCTTGCAATCAATAGTCCTCCTGAACATCTGGTCCAGGTATCTGTAGGTGGGGTGGAGACCAACTACCTTGCCAACTGATCCTCTCTCTCTATCTGAGGTGGATACATATAGCCCATCTGCTCTAGAGGTAGAATAATCTGATCATGTATCTTGTCCCTCTGAAGATCCTCATCTGAGAAGCCAAGATAACCTACAAAGGCTGCATAGTCAACACTGTACCACTGGCCCTCAAGCATCCGATGCATATGTCTAGTGTCCTCCTCAACAAACAGAGTGGCATAGAACTGTGCAATCACCTCTGAGTTCCAATCATGTCTGAACTTCATGATGTCATAGATCCCTGTCCGCTCACAAATAGCTATGGCATGATCAAGAGATGGCTTCTGAAGATCTCTGGTGTACTGCCAATCCACCCACTGAGACTTAGCCACAACTGGCTTCCTCTTGAGTATCACACTATCATAGAAGTCCATGTGAAACTGAGTGTGAAACCGGTAGTCAAACTGAAGCTTGGGCAAACCTCTAGGATCAATCCTCCTCTGATCACGAGCTTTCCTAGTCATGCCCTTTGCCCGATAATCTGTGATGTGAACGTATCGGGGCAAAGTGGGAGCATGAACCTCAAGAAATCCAAAGTGAATGCCCTGCTGCCCTGGTTGGTGAACCGGAGCTTCAGCTTGCTCCTCTTTCTCTTCTTCATCCTCTCCTCCTTCCTCAATCTCATCTGAGCTGTCTTCCTCTCCGTCGGTGCTCTTCCTCTTCCTGCTAGACTTAACTCTGTAGTCCTCTGTCTCATCATTATCAGAAGAAGAAGCACTGCCCTCTGCATACACTGGTGCAGCCTTGGCGGCTGCTCTGCTAGGCCTCCTCCTCGACTCCTCATCATCTTGCCTAGCTTTCTTGGACCTCTCATGATTAGGATCATGTCTGGCCTTGGTCCGTGGATCCATATGACTGCTCATAGCTGCTGCAGTCCTGTATTCAAATGATTTACAAGAGATTCAGAAACTATGCCCAAGATTTATCTCATATTGCAATAGAGAGATATAATCATTTATCTAATCTTTGCAAGCACCTAGTCCATCACTTGTACTAGGTTCACAAGACAACATTGACAAACAACCATAACCCTAAAAGCAACATTAAAGAAGAATTGAATCAAAACTACAGAAACCCTGCATTGCTGTCACATATCGGACACGTCCGGTATGCACGGACAGCAACCCTAACCAAGGGGTTTCAATCCAATTCTCAACCATTTCAATCCAAACTTCGGGCATGTGTTCTAGACAGGTAATGTAGTATCTTAACCAACCAGATATGCAAATGAACTTCTAACCACATAGATCGGAAGGGGTCCGGTTTAGAATACCTTGAGAGGATGGAAGAGGGAGAAATCTGAAATCCAAAGAGCAGATTCTTGATTCCTGATGTGAATGCAATCCAATCCTCTCCTACTTGCTTATTTTCCTTGGTTGAATTACTTGGTCGCCATTTGAGAGAAGAGAGAGAGGGTTTGCTGCTGGCAGTTTGAAGAAAGAGGGGAGAAACAGAACAGGTCCAAAGGGGTATGTTGATCTTATTTCCCCGCGCATACCGGACACGTCCGGTATTTGCGAGTTGGCTGTTTTTCATCCAAACAATGCCATTTCTTTTCCAATCCCCTTCTTAGTTGATTTTAATACTAAAGTGATGTCCATACTCAATCCATACTTGGTACACGCTGCCAGGTTTGGGTATTCCGCGGTTTATCAAAATATCTGACTTTTCTTGGAATATCCAAGGAAAATTCTGGTCAGGGCTTACTGGTTCTAATAATTATTTGACCCCAGAAATTTCAGACTTCTTGGATATTCTGAGGATCTCCAGATTTTCTCACTTAGACTTTCCAAACAAAACACCTTTGCTAACTTATGTCCATATTTCAAGAGGTGAGTTTCAAGGATAGGGATATACTAGCTTAGATTATATGGACTTGAGAGCGACCATGCCACTTGTGATTAGTCGATCAAACAAGCAATGAGAGCAATAATCACAAATGTCATAGCGAGGTCACACCAAGATCCAAAATGCTTTTCAAAAATACACAACCTACACATGCTAGTAGGGATTTTGAAATTAATCTATTCTACATCACATAAATGCACATTCTAGCATAAAGGGCCTTAGATGCACTACAATGCATGTATGTAAGCACATACCTTTGCCTTGAGCCCACAATGATTCCACTAAGATGACTCATAGCATGATACTCATTTTGTTGACCTCATTTGTCAAATAATCATGCTTTCATTCTAGAAACCAATTCTCATACATAGGACTACAAATAATACTTGATAAACTTGTTAGTCTACAAGAGCTCAAAACAGAAACTTATCTCCCCCTAAGATAGTGCATTAAGTGATTTGAATTACTTGTAACATGCACATTGTTCCTTCAAGAACATGGAAGGTAACTTTCCATTTTGGGCATCACACCGGACACGTCCGGTATGCGCAGGACAGAACCAGCAAACTTCTCTGCTTGTGATTATTTCTTCCACTCGTTTTTTATCTTTGAACACCTGCATCTCAACAAATGAATTGCTCTACTAGAGAGCCATTAAAAGCATCACATGGTATATAACATGAACTTTTAATTGATCCAATTAGCCACTTCTAATATTTTACAAATTTGTCAATTTGTGAACTATTGAGCGTTAACGAAACAAGTGGCTATCCTAAAGGTCTAGGTACTTATCATTAGTGATGAAGATAAAGTATAAAGTATCATCATAAAAGAATCTCCGGGTCAACCACATAAGAGAGTATAGCGAGGATAGGTTGATAAGTTGAGGTTAGATGTCAATTTTATTGCTCAACCACCCCAAAGACTTCATCTCATCACCTAGTACTGCAGCAACATACTAAGCACACTTTGGTGCCCAACTCTTGTTGGGTCCTTCCACGTTAGTCAACAAATGCTTAGGTACCCAAATGACGTTAGTGCTAGTTTGTGGTGAACACATCACCTTGCTAGTACTAACTCCATTTGTGCCCTTCCTAAGCATATCAATGAAACTATATGTGTTCGGCTTAGGAAAATCACCATTTGGGTAATTATAACTCACATGCCCCTTCCTTCTACACACATAGCAAATGCGCCCTTGATTTGCCTTTTGCTTGTTTTGCTTGTTGGGGCATCCATCAACCGTGTGTCCCACTTCATTGCAACCATAACATCTTCTTGTTGCAGCAAGGGCTCTATTTTTTGCCTCTTTATAATTGGGACAACCTTTGCTAGGATGACCCAACTTGTTGCACTTGATGCAGGCACTTGATTGAATGCTCTTGGCTTGCTTGACCAACTTGTTTGAGGCCTTTTGATCAGCCGCTTCCATCTTGTCGGCCCAACTCTTATTTGGACACATAGCCCATTCATGCCCATACAATCCACAACCATAGCACAGTCTCTTCTTGTGTTTCTTGCTCTTGGTTGCGTTGGTGTTGTTTGATATGTGATTCGTTTGTTCGGCTTTGGAGGTAACACGGTTTGAACCCTTCTCAAGCTTCTTCACCATAATATCACGGTTATCTTGAGAAGGTTATGCTCTCTCCCTAGCCTTCGAACGAACCACATCTTTCTTAAGTCCTTCCACTCTTTGTTTGAGCTCATGATTTTCTAAATTGTTATGCTCAATCAAAGATTCGCTTGCTTGAGAAGCACACTCATTAGTACTAAAAACATTTAATTAAGATGGTGTGCTAGTGAGTGTGAGAGTATGAGATTGAGAGGTTTTTACCGATGTGACAACAACCTCATTAGCTACCTCAAGCATGATATGCGATTCTACCAATTCCTCATATGAGCACTTGAGATGAACATACTTTGCTTGTAACACATTGTATTTGCTCAATAGTTCACCTAGCCTTGCCTTAAGCTTAATGTTTTCTTTCTCTAGTCGTGATGCACTAGAGGAGGAGTTAGTAACTAAAGCATGCTCAATTGACAATTTTTCATACCTTTCACTGATTGCTTTTAGTTCTTCCAACTCGGAGATGAGAAATATCTCTTGTCTTTCAAGTGATTGCTCTTGCCTCTTATTTTTCTCCTCTAGCTCATCATTCCTCTCGGCTATTTTCAAGAATATGTGCTTGTCCTTGTTGTTGAGATGATCAAGAGTGTAATTGTCTTCAATTACAATGTCACTTCCTACTTGATCATTTACTTGTGCTATCTCCTTCTTTGCATCAAGATTCCTCAATTGATTTCTCTTGGTGCGCTTCTTCTTTTTTTTGTGGCCGCAAGACACAAGTGATGCTACTGGTGAGACGCTGAAGTTGGCTCATCACTTGGTGACAATTGAGATAAAGTGGCGCTGCACACAGCTGCTTGTTGTACTGTTGTCTTAGCCATACCGGACACGTCCGGTAGGCCTACGGACACGTCCGGTAGTGGCTGTCTAGCAGCAGAGAAAGCGAGTCTTGCTCAATTGCTTCTGGCTCTGTAAATTGCTTGTTTCTTGAGACTTCTTCATTACAGTTTGATATGGTAGATGAGCTGACCATTGACTTCCATACATAGCACTCATTACATTTGGATTTTCCATACAACTCAAAAAGCCTAATCCAAATGAGATGAGCACTCTCCAGAGGTGCTTGTCCATTGTAAATTGCCTCATCTAGAACTTCTGTACTCAATGTACTCAAAATGATATTAGTTGATATAGCGTTGAGTTGCACGCATCTCTCTTCCTCTTTTGTCAAATTTTTGTAGTTGCACCATTTAACTATGGAGAGAGAGATGCTAGCATCTACAATACGCTCAACAAGAGGGCTAACATCTCTAAAAGTATTGAGCACATGAATTGACCAAGATAGAAAGTTTGAACCATCATTTTGGAGAAGCACGGGCTCTAACTCGATAGGCGTCGATATCCTTTTCTCACGGCGGTGAAGCTTTTAGTGAGTCCTTGCTCTGATACCACTTGTAAGGACCGAGGATGCGCCTAGAGAGGGGTGAATAGGCGTTTCTGAAAATTGACACCTTAAAATGCGGAAACGATTAGAGAGGGAGTTTCCAATTACTTGAAAACTCCAAATCAGAGAAATACAACCCCTCACAAGTTATACACTAAGTTAATGAGCAATGGAGACTAAGCCTAGAATATAAAACCCTGCACCACAGAGATTAGAACAAAGAATAAATAAATTTCAGCACTCAGTATAATACCAGACACGTCCGGTATTCACGGGCACAGCAGGGAATCCCCAAAACCAGCGCCTTTCGATTTCGAACCTCGACACCGGTTGCGGGCACTTCTAGTTGACCTGTGGAGCTCAGTGAACCTGCAGACAACCTCAAATGCCACAAGTAGATCACAAACACAATATGAAATAGAATTTGAGACACGGTATTTGTTTTACCGAAGTTTGGACTCTTTCAAGTCCTACTCTCCGTTAAGGCAGCTGCGAGCGACCCAAGGACCAAGCTCTAGAGGACCACGCAGGTCTCCCTAGCCGGAGTCTTTTTCAACTCCCTTTGCTTGGCTTAATCTAGAGAACCATGCAGGTCTCCCTAGCCGAAGTCTTTGCAAACTTCGATTCCTTGAGTCCAACTCTAGAGAACCACGCAGGTTACCCTGGCCAGAGTCTTTTTCAACTTCTTTTCCTCCTTCCACTAATTTGATTCCTTCCCTTGTAGCGGTGAAATCAACCGTTACAAACTTTCTGAGCCATGCCACAATCTCTTGGGTAGTCTCCAGCGACGCCTAACCGTCTAGAACCGAAGATCCAAGAGTAACAAATGCGAATCACGAGATTTGACAATATGCACAAGTGCTTAAGTGGTGGCTTGCTATTAATTTTGAATTTCACTCAACCCACAATTAGGATTTGGAACTTTGAATCAATCACACACTAAGAGAGGGTTAGAGAGTGTTTGCAAAGCTCTAGGAAGGCTTGGGAATCAGCAGAATTAGCAGCCTCCAAAGGTGGAGGCTTGAGGGTATATAAAGCCACTTTGAAAAACTAACCGTTATCTAGCCGTTGCAGCATACCGGGCGCGTCCGGTGGGCATACCGGACACGTCCGGTATGTGCCCCCATAGCACAGAAGACCCCATGGTGCTTGGCGCAGGCTAGACCTACCGGAACTTTCGGTACATGACTGGAACTTTCGGTCACCAACAGAACTACCGGTGAAAGACCAGAAGTTCCGCTAGTACACAATACAAGCACAGTGCGCGCGCAAGGACAAAGACTGGAACTTCCGATCCCCCGACCGAACTTCCCGCAACACTGAACCACTAGAAGTCAGCCCACGAGAATGCACTCACCCCGAGCATACCGGACACGCCCCAGATATACACAAAGGGCCGACTTCGATCGATCTCGTGCTCTCTTTCACTCAAATCTCACATGGGTTGGCTTGAGCACTTATGTATAGTATCTATCAACATGATGCATCTCTCTTAATAGTACGGCTTTCCTATTCAACTCAAGACATTAAATAAAAACGAATTGAACCACTTGAGTTGCTTTCATTCACTTCCAAGCCATAGCTTTCAATCTCTGTCAATTGAGGATGCCAACATGTCCATTTGACCTTCCATCTTGAGCATATGACTTGATTCCATTCATCCAAAATACATTACTCCAAATAGACCAAGTCATTTTCATCATCCTTTCACCAATAGTGATATTGATCCTTCACACAAACACAACCATCATAGCTTGATTGATACCTCGACTAAATGCAAGTACTTTCTTCTTCACCCTAGCTAGGTTCTTCGGCCACCAAGCCATCGCTTGCCCTTCACCCTTGCTTAGTACCTCAAAGCTTTTCCTTGCTATCTTCGCCTTCTCAAGCCATCAAGTCATATCATGTGTTGAATCATCAATTAGATGCATATCCATTTATATTGTTGTCTTCTTCAATCTTTATACTAGCAAGCTTTCAATATAAGACCATCATGTATCCAATCCAATCGTGTCTCTATAATCGATCCTAAAATATGCTTGCTTAATCATTGAAATCTCACAATATAAAAGTCTTTTCATAAACACATATGTATTGTTGCCTTATGATCACCCCAATCAAACCATACAACAATCCATCATTTTGGCTTTAAACATTTGAATTAAATACCTGTGAGATAACCAATTTCCTGTATGACACTTAGCAATGATGATAGTCCTTTAATAGCATTGTCATCCAATCATCCAAAACCCACTAAAGGGCCATATGCACTTTCAAGGGGGCGGAGATGGGAGGTGCACGAGTAAGAGAAGGGTGCCGC
>JADLZL010008038.1:0-23761 GCA_015844335.1 Chrysopogon serrulatus
TTTGTTTGATCGTCTTGCTCCGCTGTTGAGAGCTTCAATTTTATGCACCGGCCAACTCCTTGGGACTCCGGGCATATCTGGCTTTGGTTTCTGAGCAAATATATCCTTGTGTCCCATGCAAGAAGTTCGTGAGCACGCGAGTTCCTATTATTTGATAGAGGCGAGGTGTCTTGGCAGAGTTGTGGCGATCTTTGAGTGGATCACTTTGTTCCTAGATCGATCTATGGTGCCCTCCTTTAATTTGTGGTGAGTATACTTTATGGCAGGTATCTCTACTAGTTCTTACGTTCTTATTTACTGCTCTTGCCGAGGAATTTGGAGGATTTCACCTTGTACTTTTAGGGGATATACGTATTGCTTGTACATCACATTCGTAAGCTCTTTTTAGGTCTCCTCACAGGAGGAAGTACTCAGTGTAGTCTGGCATCTTGAGTAGTAGATATGGATAGTGTGGTATAGCCAAAAATTTTCGCTTGAGTCTTTGCTCTTCCACAAGCCACTCGCATGATCATGATGGTCCAAAATACGCAACTTCAAATTTGATGAGTTAAATCACAATTTGTGGGAGTTCCAAATGTTCTGGAAGTGTAATGCGTCAAGAGGCATAAATGGTCTCCCAGAGATTATCCATAGAAAGTGCAGCTTTGTGGAGTATGATGCGTTTTTGAAATTCTGTTCCATTTTTCTTCGAGAGTGTCTGCAAATATGATGTTGAATCTGCCCACTCGGTGAGTGCTTTACAGTTCTTGTTATGGCGATTGTTGGTCACAGTACTAATGGATATATGCGTTCCCAACACTTGTCCATTGGTCTTCCCATGAAGCCCCGAATTGGATATTGGCGACCGGTTAAATATAAAGGTGTTCTTTAGCTCTGCTGCCATGATTGTTCGCCAGAGACAGAGGCTGTCTTCTTGTTTGCTCACCTAGAACGAAAAGGGCCTCTAGGAATATTACTAATAATGTTGCTCTTGGATTTTGAAAACGTTATCGGTTCATTGTTTGTCTTCTTCTTTTTTTTACTCTTTGTTTTCTTCCTTGTCTTGCATTTGTCCTTTTCTTTATATATTTTTTCTTGAAAGATGCGACCTCTCCCATTGGGTGGATTCTGTTGGATGATAGATGCATTTCATGTGTTTTCGAGGTCTTCGTCTTTGTACTTTGAGTGCAATTTCTTTCTTCGGTGGATTGCCACCGTATTGCTCAGAATATCTCTTTTTGTTGTGGAGTGCATACATTGTCGAATGTTCCATCTTCTTGAGTTGTCTTGATGCCTTCGAGTTACATCACAGGTATCTTCGAGGTTGTGTCTTGATAATCCAGAGGTTGTTTTGGTTGTTCCATGTGTTGTTTGATGGATTTAGAGGTTCTGTTTCTTACAATTTGTGTTTGAACACCCTTTTGGGGTTGTTTACATTTGTCACAGAAGTGTCTTTCTCTTGTCTTCTCTTAATAATCATCTTTAGCTGCTCTTTTCCCAGACTCCTCGAGGGTTTTTCTTCAGTAGGTGACATCATCTTTTAAGCCCATAGAAAATGCTTTATTACTTCTGATTATGTCGTAACATGCTCTGAGTTCTCAAATCTTCTATAGAAGTCTACGAGGCTTTCTTTGGATTTGCTTCCACAACCTTTCTAAGCTTACGGCTTGCGTTGTGGATTGGATCTGATATCCACCAAATTCATAAAATGCGCTTTTTGGAGATTCTTATGCTACGATAAGATGCAGAGATTAAATAACTTATCGAACCAGATTGATAATGTTTCAGGAGGCCATTTGGGAAAAAGAAACTGAAGGTGCTTGCCAGCCAAATTAATGCCTCCCAGGCTAGTTATAGATGAGGAATAAATCTAGCCAAAATTGCATTATAGAAACGTTCTTAGATATGTTTTAGTCTTCTGTGATGTGGGGAGATCTTTACACTGTTCCCGAACATCAATCATTTGATGAGGTTGAGTTCTTTCGATGTGGTTTGAGTTGATATTCTTTAAGCGAAATATAGGTTGACTTTATACATTCGATGGTATGTGTGGGTACTGGGTAGTAGCACATCTTTCGCGGTATCTAGGAAGTGAGCTGGCATTTCCATGATGGATTGTATGGCGCGTCCATTACGTTAATTAATTCATATCTTGTTGATAGGATCAAGCCACTGTCGCTTACGCTTGATTGTACTGCGGCTTCTTTTTTGCTCTTTTTTGGTTATTTTCGGCCTGGCTCTTTCATATTTGCATATGCGCCTGCTTGGATTTAAGCGGAACTTCGGTTCCTTTGCTTTTATAACTTTTTCTTGACATTTTAACCGCTTTGTCGGTCTCTCCTTACTGTAGATTTGCTGAGACACGTGAAGATCAGCAGTGGGATTTGGTACTAGAGGCTTATCGGCTGAAGACTTCTTCGTGCGTATTTGGTGGATAATTTAGGGTTCGCTTCTCCTTCAGGGTTTACCGTGTTATTGAAAGGAAGGAAGGTAGAGAACTTCTTTGAAGATAATCCCGTGGTCGAGGTTGTAAGATTCATTCTTCACGGTGATATTCACGATATATCCGTCTTTGGTTATTGTGAAGCATGTGATGAAAAGAACTCGGCTTGTCTTGTATATTTGGGTCTTCAACTTCCTCTGCAGGCTTGAGTCTTGAAAAAATTTTCTTGTATCTTACGGCTACGATTCTCGAAGTGAGTGACCATGGAAATTCCTTACATTGCGTGCAACCCTTGATTGACTTTCAGCGAAGGTTGATCCAGCAGAAAAAATCATCATATGTAGAGTCCGTCGAGGCCTTTGGCGTTGATTTCTGAAGCCCCCTACATACGCCAATTTGTCGGTGTTGACCTGGTGCTGCCAGGGGTTAAAGTAGCGATTGATTCGGACCTGGCAGCGGTTTCGCGCCAAAGAGACACCACGGTTTATCAGTTCCCGAGCTCCCAAAATGCAGGCCGAGTAATAGCTCTACTCGGTGCGACGCTTGGCCTTTAAGTTGGATTGATGCTGGTTGTCTGCGTTGCTCGTCTGTTTACAAAGAGGGGTACTTCAGAAACAACATAAGGGAAGCAGGAGAGCATGGTTTAATCACAGGCCGGATCCATGGGAAGTGTTGCAGTCGATTCTGGAGGTTGCACTTTCTATTAGATCTAACTGGGATGGTGCATTCTGAGATCAGATCCTTCTTGCTCTTGTCGTGAGTCTTTGATGAGGATAGCCGTCTGTCCGTATCGGCCAGGCAGTATCTGCATATCGCCATGCATGCAGGATTTGGCACTTTTACCTTTCTCTTTCCACATTGATTTTGCATATTAATAGTCTTAGAGCATTTCCAATTATTTCTAAAAATCACTTAGTAAACTAATAGTTTCAAGTGACTAAAAACAAGTTAGAATTGCTGTTTGTTTTGTTTTGCAGGAGCATATTTGTTGACTTCCTCAAAGGTTTTTTAAAATCTCGCCTAAAAGATAGAGGGTAATTTTACATCAAATACTAAACTATTTTTTTTAAATCACCCAGTTACTTTTTATACTTTCTCTCGTACATTTGTATCAAAGACCTCTATTCTTTACTTTTTTATTCTTTCCCGGCCAACTTTTGCATCTCGGATTAACGTGATGGATGTAGTACTATATTTATTTACATGTGATCAGGTTAATTTTTTCAAAATTTGAGATTACAGGGGGTAGGGGTTGATGGTGTTAAGAGATATTTTTTTTAATCTTGCCAAAAATTATGGATCAGGAGGAGATTGTTTGTAACTCAGACACTCTTAGCAATTGTGAAAACTTTTTGTACGCTTTGAGTATGTGTTGGATTAACAAATTCCTCCTCCACCGACCCACATACATGATTCTACTTCACCCCGCCACTTTTCTACTAGCGGAGATGGCTAGTACCTAGTCGTAGTTGAGTAGCTGATCATTGCCAACGACAGACAGCTTCTTCCTCGATGGAGATGGCGAGTTGGCGACGGAGCATGATGATGGATCAGGTGGGCCCCACACAATGGTTAACTTAATGTTGCGTAGGAGAGACATACAAGTCAGCAAGGATGAGGAAGCGGGCAACGGAGGAACTCTAGGTTGACTCGTATGCCAAGGGTAGAGCGTTGGGAGTGGAGGGGGCGGCCAGGGGTTCCAACGAGGGGCGCACCCCTGTGGCCATCAGGAGATGAAGAGAGGCAAGGAGGGAACTTTTGAAACGTGGGTTCATAATTTTACAGAGAATATAAGCTAGTTTTACTACATTCAGAGTGGAATTTTAGATTACTGTAAATTCGATTTAAATTGGATAGAAAGACTTAATTTTTATTGATTGCAGGAAGCAACTGAGCTGTTTAAGTGGCTAAGCCACTAAAACACACACCCCTTCTGCCTTTACTAAGGAAGCCTGGTTAGAGTAAACATGCAAACAAATACTTCCAGTGTGAAACAACCCTGGCCCTGTATCTGGTCCTTCACCAGACAATGTCTACTATGATTACAGCATGATTCTTATGTACACATTATAGCTTTCACATAGCATTAGTTAAAAGAAACCAGGTGAGCATAACCATCAGGCTACCAATTAAACAATGTTAAACTCCATGAATACTATGCCGAAGCTTCACTAAAAGATAAGATTGATGAAAAGGGGCAATCAGGTTTCACTTGATGGGTGTTCCAGTCTCAAAGGCACACAGCCCTCTCAGTGCTAGTACAATAAATACAACTCCTCAGGATTGTATACACCATTACCTTGAAAAGATGCCCAAGGGTGTCTGAGGAGCAACTCTAGTACAATTACAACAATGAATTGGAAGTGTCACTTAAACACATTTCCTACAGACTTCAAAGTGTTTTTTTTTATGTCTAACTCTCAAGTGACACTCACCCAGCAACACATGAGACCAAAGGAAAATAGTACATCAGAAAATGGGCATTCACTATAATACCTGATGATGTACACAGCCTGCAGAAACTAATGAGTACGAAAGTCAAATCCATTCAGTTATGCTTTAACTTTGAGAGATGCTGAACAGCCAAACCTGCATACCTTTACACTGGTACTTTGTAACATCTGGGTGTGTCTGAGAGGTTTTTACTGGATAAAATTTGATATTCTGACAACTTTGCTGCCTCTCCAGGATCCACTTATCATCAATAGCTTTCTTCACAAGCTTCTTGCTTCCTGGGATTTGTGAAACACATTGAATACGTACGGCCAAATCTTGTAGATAAAACAAATAAGTTCCCATGATTGTGAACCTGTTTAGAAACACCTCTTCCTTTCTAACCTTCTCCTTCCAGGAACTCCTATATCAAATAAATACGGCAGCCAAAACTGTAAGTATAGGGACACGGTGGCAGCACTTCCCTAAGATTATCTTTCCAGCCACAGATTAGAAGTACAAAATAAATCCAGTACCTTGAACTTTTCTTTCTAGCCCTCTGGCAGCTACCTTCTTGAGCTTTCTGATCTACTGAAATGCTGCATTGCAAGACAATCATTAAAGTGATCCAACACAGATGCTCACATAGGTAGCAACTCTAGAATATAAAGCGGAACAAAACAAATTTCAACTGGAAACCATAAACGGTCATCATCCAATTGGGAGCCATCTACTATCGCGGCAAGCAGCATAAAAGGTAAACACAGTGATGCATCAGCTTTAATCTATACCTATAATGAAATCAAAACTCATGCATAAATTGGGAGGCATCAAAAGCCTAATAATGTTGGAAGGGACAGCTAATAATAAAATTGTTGTTAAAGAGTATGTAAGCCATGGTGAGGCAGTGATTTATTGGAACTACTTTTACAATACAGGGAAACTTCAAAACCCAAACCTTCCATTTCAGTTTTAACCAATTAGATAGTACTCCTCACTGTGACAAATAAGGAATCTTACCGGTGGTTCTAGGATATAAGGGTATTAACCGTGTCATCCCTCATCTTCAAGCGGTTTTTGGGTGTGCATATAAGTCTGCGAGATGATAGACAGGAGTTCATACAAATGAGGGAGATTACTCAATAAAAAAGGAGCAGCCGAGCCATACATGTTTAAAATAAGACTTTGGACACCAAATTAATTAGTACCAGAATAGTTTGAGGATGTGTGGCGAATATGCAAGAGCAGGCTAAAGAACTTATCAGGGTTCAGTGGGATTGTTTTAAAATGACTGTGTTGTTTTTGAAGGTGATATGGCCTCAGCCACCTAGACGGTTCCCTAAAAACCATCACTAGCTTATGATTTCTGCTAAGTTTAGGTGGTCATTGCTTATAGCGCACCTCAACACTTTCAAGTTTTATAACAAAAGGCATGTGGACACTTTACAATATGACTAAAACAAGCACAGCCGCTTCATATTGCAGAAGTTAATTTCAAACCATAAACAACAAAACTTGAAGTAAACCAACTAAGTGATAGAAAACTAAAGGGGTTTGGGAACCTTTTCCTCTGCTTCGTGGCCACGATAACTGCCCATTTTCCAATGATTAACTGACATAGAGATTAAACTTACAAGGCATGCAGTAATCAAACTTCTTGACTCTCTCTCAATTTTGAGATGCTTCAGGCGCAGATACCTACAAAAGGTACAAACAGATAACTGAACCAGTGGTAACAACAGTGCTTAAAGAAATAAATCCAACCGCTGCGTGCATCCGAGTGGAATATTTTTGTTTTTCAAACTGTCAATCCCTGCTAAGCCTACAGAAAGCAAAGCCAAGCTAGAAACATGAGTCGCAATGACTTGAATTAGGGAGGAGAAACATGGCAAATATCATTCAACATGATAATACAGAAATTACGGTCCTCAAGGGGGACATAAAGGCACCCATACCATCTTCTTCATCTCCCTTCATTGGCACGATTTCCCTCATTTTCTCTTTGGAGCCGGAGTTTATGCCAATTTTGTCTGATGGAGAAAGGGCAGTCTACCTGTAAAATAAAGTTCAAATTAGAGGACCCACACCACCCAGAGATAGATAGCAAATATTTGACCCATAAACTAAAATTGTTTGATCGAGCCATCATAGCTTCTAAACACTTGTCACTGCATTTTAGAGTGTTACTAATGAAAAGAAAAATATCACCAGCTAAAAACTTTTTCATCTGGACAGCCACGAATTATTGTTAAAGAACAAAACTGATTTAAGGCACTAAATCACCTGCAATATATTGGTAATATCAATGGTTAACATGGTTTTCAAGGTGACAAATTGAGGCGTGGCGAGCCACTCATAACTGGCAAAATTCTAGGCAAGCGCATGGCGGCCACAAAGCTGAACAAGGCGACGTACTTCCAGTATAACAAATAGGAAAACTGCTTGGCAAGCAAGCCAGAGCAAGAAAAGAAAAAAAAAGGAAAGAAAAACAGAAAAGGGCAAATGTAAAGAGAGTGGCCCAGCCCAAGAGTGTGTGCTTATCCTTCTCGAGGTCATCTCTTATCTCACGGACCAAGGTGGCGCCGCCGCAGGCATCACTCCTTCAGGCACCACCGCACCTCACTTCATGGCAGATGCAGGCGCGCCATCACGCGGGTACGGCAGCTATACCGTCCTCGAAACCAGCAGGTACAGGCGCCACCCTCCTCCCACTCAAGCTGCTCTCTTGGCTCAAAGTGGCTCGCTCCTTACCAACCTCTTGCTTATGCCTCAGATCCTACATCACAGAATCAACCGCCGCCTCTCCGCCGCAGGTGACTCAGGCAGCGCGGTTGGTGAGGATGAAGCGAGGTAGCTGCATGGCTGCCCTGTCATTTCCTCGCCTGCTTTTGGCTAGCGTCAGGGGGCGCTTTACTCCCTCGGCGTGTGAGACTAGGAAAACCATGATGATGGACAAGGTAGATTAAATCTCTGACTTTTATTTACTTTCAATCAACGCGTTATTGTGCAGTTGATGAGTACTAAATACAAATTGGAAACAACACCCACCCCACAAAGATGAAACATGAATTGTTTGCTAATGCAAAAGTACAAACAAAAATTCTTAATTGTTTAGCTGGCATATCTATGACTTAAGATGAGTAGATTTTCATGTCCAGCAGTTGTGTGGTTTCTTCTATGGCTGGCAACTAGCTGGCTGGTAAACCCAGTGTCTGGAGTGAACATTATTTTGCTTTCAATAAAACAGAGTTAGCCGAAGTGAGGGGAGAAAGGGCTAGGTGTGGAATTTGAGGGGTCGTTTTCAATAGGCGTGTTTCTAATAGCATGTTTGCAGAACTCAAAATCGTGGAATAAATATACACACAGGATAGTTGTCCAGCAAACATGGTAGACAAGAACTTACCGGCAACTACGGTGGAATAAGCACTATCTTTACGATTTCTCCATTAACATCCCAAGTTGGGCGGCTGCTTGACAGCAGGAGCCAATCGGTTTGTATAGAACAATATTCAGCAGGCTCCTAAAACTAGCCAATAAATGAAACAGATGGCCTGTACTAAAATCAGTTAGAATTGTGAAATTGCTAAGCTAATAACTCTTCAAGATTACATTTGTTAAATTAAAATTAGCCAAGATAGCACTGGTGCAAATATCACAAGATTAACAAACATCGTCAGGGAATAATGGCAGCAAATTAATTTAGAAAGTAGCTGAAAGCGAAAGCGCTTACTGCGCTCGATGCTTCCAAACATATAAACTATCTTCCATATGACTCTCCCCCTTCTTCTAGAGCTTTTTCCTGTTCACCAACAACAACCACACTTATATCATCATAAAGGAGGAACTAATAAGCACTCAAAAAGTAAGGAATTAACTTGATCATGCATGCCTCTAGATTTTCAAAGCTCCCACTTGAACTCCTTTATCTTATCTGTCCATTTCCCACTGCAGATAATATGGCAAGTTACCATGGTTATGTAAGTAAAACCCAACAAATACCAATTTTCTTGGAAATATAAATTTGATAAATATTCATGCTTAATTTTTATATTATTTATGTGTTGATATGAGTTATAGACATGCGTATCATTTCACTGAAGTCTGTGATTGAGTAGATGACAAACATCAATGAACCCCATAATAACATATTTATTATTTAATTTTTATGTTTGCCAAAAAATAAATACAAAATAAAAAGAAAAAAGTCACGTACTAAGGACGAGCATCCTTGAAAATCTTTTTAATAAGTAAGCGTGTAAAAGCGTGTAAGCTACTGCTACTGCTACTGCTACTGGTGTTGCACAGGAGATAATTCGTGTTTGTTCCACTGCACAGCCTGACTTGTGCTCCTAAGCAATAATATGAGAAAACTTCGTGCGGTACATTGCATTGAGTCGCCTGGTCGGTCAGTGGTATCGATAGCGAGTTGAGTGGGTCAATGCTCTGCATGCTGGCAGGAGCCATACATGTACATGGCAGCTGGCGCCCGCCTGTACTACTCACGGAGCTACAGCGTCGGGGCCATGGTAGGTGGCGCCAGCCAGGGCAACTTATCTGCAGGGACAGTTAGCGTACTCGAAGAGGAGATGGTCTGGCCGCCCGAGCAGCGGGGCAGGCGACCCCGTCGTTAACGAGGCGATCGTCATAAGCGCGTAGCCCCGAGGTTTTCGCAGCAGTCCACGAGGGTCCACCGAGCTGAAGAAGCTACAGCGCGCACATGGATGCCCTTGATCGGCGCCTCCACCCGTCGCCCGCCTTTGGTTCACCGTCCACCTTGTGCCTTGGGCACCCTTTCGATAAGCGGCGACGCGGCACTGGTAGATGGCGATGTCCTCCATCCACACTTTCGCCCATCCGGCATGGCGGCGGTGAGGGCGGAGGAGGCAAGCTACCTGACCAACCAATTAGATACGCGATAGCAGCCTTCATTATCAAACCCGGCCCGGTCCGGCGATGAAAAGGGACAAAAGGAGTTGAGTTAGACAGAAAGCTGACCACAAGAGCGAAGGAGTAGAAGACAGTCTACGGTCGTTGTCCGCGCTGTGTTTATTGCAAGCTCCAGAAGACTTGGGGGCAATATTTATACAAAAGAAAAACTACTTCCATAATAAACAATTAGTAATGTACTACGAGTCTAAATATATCTGTATCTCTATTGTTTGCAAAAGCGGTGACTGAAGGCTTCCTTAATTAAGAACAAGATTCTGGATTCAATTCAATGTATCCACGTTAGGACACACCACAGTCGTTGGTGACTCGGTTTAAGGGAGAGAAGCTGACGACCTCTCCCCTTTACTACTCCCTCTGGATTGCCAAAAGCCAGTATAAAGATGTTGGACATAAAAACAGAAAACTAAACAAAACTGAATCAGAAATCTCTCTTGGTGGATGAAAAAAAAGGGCCGAAAAAAGAGGTGAACCAAAAAATTGGCTGAGAAGTTTTGCCTCTTTATTATTAGAACATAGATATAGATATGTGAGCTATGTCCAAAATGCTGAGGATCTAACATATACACTACCAGTACAAATTGAGGAAGGCAGGATGGGAGCCTCGGTCCCAACTGGGAAAGCAGATAACCATAGATCCTCCTGAACATAGCAACAAATCATTAGCCAGAATGCGTAAAGTAAATACAGTCAAACACAATCTAATCGTTAATGATAATTTACAAAAATAAATGCCAACATGCAAGAAAAATGCTTCTAAAGCCATCGTGTTCTAATTCCAGTGGTAGCAAATACATGGTTCTGAAACCTTATATATATCAGCCACAACCAATGGACAGAAGAGAAAAATGTTGACCTATCAAAGCTGCACTTATTGCAAAACACACAGATTTGAAAATTTTCATCGACCTAACGAATTCCTAACACCACCAGTAGTGCATTGCGATTTCACACTCAGATGGGAGAATCAACAGTAAACCAAAGGCATAATCCTACAACCATGGAATACACATTTATGACAGCGGCAGAATGGAGCCATCATCCCATCTTTTCGACCAATCAAAGCACACAAATCTTTTGCGCTACAGCAGCACTCGAAAGTGAAGCGCACGCGAGCTAATCAGATCGGGACCAAACGAACTACTCAGGGGATACCCAAGAAAACCTAACCCAGGCAGGCCATCCCTAGAAAACAAACTCTGGTTCCTTTTCGAGGGAGTAATCAAATCTCGGGCTTGGGCTTGGGCGGCGCGGCGCGCCCACACTTTGGTTGGCTGCTCACCGTCGCCGCCGCCTCCGGCTTGCTCGAAGCAGCAGCGGCGGCGAAGCAGCGGCGGCCGCCTACCTGGGACCTGGGACGCCGTGCGCTTCTTGCCCCCTCGGGCGCGCCATCACTTTCACGGCTGCTAGGGTTAGGGTTGCGGCTAGCGTCTGGATTGAGCGCGCTGAGAGGTGGCGTCGGTAGTAGATTTGGGGTGGGCGTGGAATCCGGCTACAAATTTGAAGGGAGAAGGAAGGAGAGAGGGAGGGCTGGCGCAGGCGCGGGCGGGAGCCGGGGCTCGTGGCTGGCCTGCCGCCTGCCTGTGGATGTGCACGTTCGGTGGGCTGCGGTAGCCGTTGAATCCCGCGGCCCAATTCAGGCCGTCCGATGTTGTCGAGAGGGTGCAGGATGAGGTGCCACACGAGGAGAGAGCACGCGTGGAAAAATACTTTTTAGGCACTGCTGGAGATCTGCGTCGTTGTGGCGAGATTCAAATTAAGTGCGGATGACACGTGGGCTCCACCTGTTTAGGTATTATTGATCTCTCGATTCACGGTTCAGGTACAGTCAGGCCGAGGCTACCAATAATGTTTGTGCTTGTATGGGCTAACTTTGGGCCGTTCCTTCTCAAACTTAAAAATTGTTCACAATCACTACCTGTTTTCTCGCAGGTCGGCCCATCACCTTTTATTTATCTAGTCACTTGAGGCGCAGGGCCTGCCTTTACGGTTCAAGTCAGTAGCAAAGTTGTTAAAAAAATCAGTAGCAAAGTTGAAAGGCAAAAATTTTCTAGACAATTATAGAAATAGGTCTGTATTCATCTCTTGTGCCATAGAATCAGACCACTTATTTTCCAAAATTGTATAAACACACAAATGTACAAACCTTAATTCTAACTTTACAAGACCATCTGAAAGAAGAACAAATCATGCCTGCCTCTAGCACCTACCTTAGATATATTTGAATATTTGGATTCACTTTCCCTTTGGTGTAACAGGTGTGTTCTTGGTTTATTTTAGTTAAAACATTGTAAACAACTCCCAATTCTATAAGTAAGTCATATTACCGAGTACATTATTTGCATCCTATCAGTAACACCATTACCACTTGAAAAAATACGATGGATGCCTTGGGGGTTTTTAATTCTAGAAATTTAATATGTAAGAGATTATAGAATAGGTGTTAAATTTGTTCCATTCTTGAAGAAACACACAATTTGCTTCAGTTCAATTCATCTTGCTAAAGTGTTTTTGGTTAGAATAACATCCTTTTAGTAACAAAAAATAGCAGTACCTTTAGTCCAAACTTTATGAAAAAAACTATGTTCCTTTATTGACAAGATATCTATACATGGGTTACAGAGCATCTCTCTCCTACTTGTGGTAGTTCGCTGCTCAAAAGACCTTGCTACTAGGTGTTACCAGTCTAGTATAGTGAAAGATTGTTGCAACGGTGTTTTTTTTTGTTGGAACTATAAGTAAAGCCTATTGGGACTTTCAGCATGGCTCTTCTAAGGGAGTGTGGGGATTGCTCCTCCGGGTTGTCCTCGGACGATGGGCTTGGGCCGAGCAGCTAGGCAAGGCAGGTGTTGACACATTGGCGTCAGCTCAGCTTTTTACTAGGGGCTTTTTTAGATGGACAACAAAGATAACACACTAGTCTAGGGCTTTATCGAGACAAATTCCACGAGTTTTGCATGATACGTAATTTCGAGGGTGATTTCCGGAAAAGCTAAAAAAAAAGAGGGATTCCTAACGCTAAAATAACCACGAAACTTATCCGCCACGAAGGACATGCGGAAGACTCGGGAGACTCCGGAGGAAGACATGCCCAGAAGGGAGCCCCGGGGGGGCCGAGGCCCGGTGGGGCCGGCGGCCCCACCATGGCGGCGCCCCTGTTAGGTTTTGGCTCCCCTTACGGAATGTTCCTGCAGCCTCAGGAAGTCTACCATGGGACACTGCGTTCGTCGGGGTTTGATCCTGCGGTGCGGCGCGTCCCAGGACTATAAATATGAGGGTAGACCCCCCAGGAGGAGAGAGCAATTTATTATTCATCAAGGTCTCAAGCCGTCAAGCATCAAGAGCCTTCAAGTTCATCAAGAGCCTTCTAGTTTATAGGATTAGCTAGCTAGATTAGAATAGGAGATCTAGTTCTTCATCGGATCTGGAGCCCCAGGCGCGTGCAGTGGGGAGTTCGGTAATAGATCTAGTTCTTAATTACTTTATTGTATTCATTATTCAGATTAGGGGAGACTTTACTCTAAATATATTCATATGTTCTTAATTGCAATAGTCATTGTCTACTTTGATTATATGTCTAGTTTAGTTACTTGATCTTATTTAATTCATGTAATTGCTCGTATAGCGTTTATCCATATGTACAATGGGTAGATGATAGGCGATATGTAGGCGATGGTGTCTAGATGTCTTGTTTATCTGCGAATGCACCTAATATCTTAGGGCGTGTGGTAGTGCGTGGGTAGGTGGTTAGTTCCATCAATAGTCCACCCCCCTCAGGTAGTAGGACTAGCATGGGCACGATTCGAAGGAGGTGACTTAGGTCTTAATACCCTCATTAGTTGATGCCTCTTTACATGCAATGATGATTTAGGGTTGATTTAGCAATGATTACTGATGTAGTTGCACTAATTAGAGTTATTCAAGCGGCGTAGTTATAGACCTATCTCATAGTAGTTCAAATGGCTAGCTATGATTATGACTAGTAAGATCTTTCACGATGATTATCTTTAATTATGATATTTGATGATTATGCTATCACCCGCATTTATCTTTATTTATCTTGTGACCTCGCCTATTATAAGTAAATTATCGACTTAGGTAGTATCGTTTATCATGTCCACATAGTTTCTCATCAATATGATAAATAATAGTTTATTACATAGCTTTCCCAGTATAATTATAAATCGACAACTGGAGACTTCCCTAGATAAAATGCTAGCGGTATAATTATGCATCCCCCTGCCGAGGAACCCATTAGTTTACATTTATATCTTATTCATATATTTTATACACCTAGTCACAATAGTACAATATAAATCTATGTTAATTTCCTAGCAATATAATTGGGGATGACAACCTACTTCATGTTTAGGAATGTTAGTAATTCAAAGTGACTAGTTTACTAATGACAAATAATTATATACCAACCATTTTAAGGGTCATTGCTAGGAATTAGGGTTTATCTACGCTTTTTTTAGTAGTGGCGTTAGAAATACCCAACAACATTTTTTGGCGTTAGTTAAAGTGAGCACAATAAACTTAGAACATATTGATGACCTATACACATGGATAAAGTCATGTTACCAATCGATCTCTAACTCTATCAATTTTACCTTTCGTTGTTATCATTTTCTTATCTTATGCGGGGGTGATGAATGAATGGTTTTCTCTTCCAAAGAACTTTCTTGTGATCCGAAACTTCTTAGAAGGAAAAGGCTTTACGGAAATAAAGGGAGAAATTCGAGTCACCATCAAAGAACACCCCTTTCTTTGCTCAAGCTAACTCTTCGGAGGAGCCGGCTCAACGGAAGAAGAATTCGAAGAAGTAGAAGAACAAAAGCAGAAAGTATTTGGGGTGAAAACCCCAAGCTCTGTGTTTGAAGACATGGGTGAGAATTTAGGTTCTGCGCCCCCAAAAACAAACATCCGATTTGAATAGCGATCCTTGGGGAGAATGGATTTGCAGTTTCTCATCACCATGGTTCAAGCCGACCAATTCTATGGAAAGGACATGAAGATGCAAGTGCACACTTACAACACTTTCTAAATCTACGGCACCTTCACTATATAGGAGGAGTATCAAAAGATGCTATCTTACTCACAGTCTTTTCCGTTCTCATTATTGGGGGGAAAGCAATGATGGTTCATCAACAAAGATAAGCACACTACATGGGACCTATGCTCATTGCTTCTTGCAAAATTCTTTCCTACACCCAAGACCAATGCTACGCATACAGGAAGATTTCAAGTTTCCGACAACAACATGATGAATAATCCATGAAGCATAGAAAAGATTCGAACTATATTGAAGGTGTCCTCATCATGGGATAGAGGGAGTGGCTATTAATCTGAACTTTCTATCATGGGCTTATCTCTAGCACCCCGTGAGTCTATTACATTTGGGGATCTTGTTCGGCGATGCTAAAAGCACTTCTCGAGAAGATGGCCTCACTAAAGCAATGCATTACTCCAACCTCAAGAAGGGAGGGAGGAATCCATCATCTCAAGGAAAGCCGGACATGGTCCACTTGCCTAAGCTAGACCTCATCATGAAAAACTTCGATGTCGAGAAGAAGGAAGTCATGCCGTCAATGATTCCCATATGACATGAAGAATAACTTGCCCCTACGGGCTTTTCGGTGTCGGTTGCCCTACTGCTTTGCAAGAGGATGTGAACTTCATCAACAATAACACCTACTATAGTCCTCGGCAAAATCAAGGGGTGGAATCAACAGCCTCGACCGGGTAATTACCAAAGGTAACAACCAAGGTAGCAACTTTAATTATAACCTTCCGCCTTTGAGAGAATTAGTTACTAGTCAATCCGGAAAGCTACTAGATCAAATGACTGAAGCTAACATCAAATGATAAACTTTGGAAAACATACATGCTAGAATGGATACTTTTATACGCCGCAAAGATCGACATAGCTTTAATAAAATGTTAGAATCCACAATTAAACTCGGTTAGGCTGTTCTTTGTTCCTCCACTAGAGAAAGGCAAGATTCCGGGCCAATGAGGAGATTTTAAAGCTGCTAACCTTGTTGATATTCATAATGCAATATCATAATGAACTGCGGATGTACGGTGGATTGACCACTCCCGGAGAAGATGGGAGACCCAGGAAGACTGTTATTCCCTATCTCCTTAGGATGCCAGTTTTCCGGAGGCTATACAATGACTTGGGCGCAAGTGTCAACATCATGCCTAAGGTAATTTATGAAAATATTAAATGATCCTATTGTACACAAACGTAAACTACCGCTTGAAACTGCGGATCGATCCCTTGCTACCACCGGTACTAGAAAAGTTGTTATTAAATTAGAGGCGTCCTTATGTCCGATTGACTAAATGGTCATGGAGACAGGGGTAGATGAGAAGAGCACCCGCATCATTTTTTAGGCCGACCATTCCTATGCACAACAAAAGCCATCATCTATCACGGAGTTTTGCCAAGATACTCATCGTCCATCAAAAGAAGGAAGGAGATTCACATTCAAACGCATCACAGCTCACACGCAGCCCGAAGCAATTTCAGCAACAAGAAGAGCAAAGACGACAACCAATGCCAAAAGAAAGCAATAGAAAAACGGAGAGATGGAGGGAGGACCAAGCATGCACACGAGGCGACTCAACTAATCACTTTCTCAACACAAAAAAGCGATCACAGATTGCCCCAAGCCATTTCCAATCAGAAGAGGTGATCCAGTGTCCCAATCATTGAATGCACTATCAAAAGACACCACCTTTCCTCTCACGGAAATGCCGACCTTTGGATCGGAAGGAGCGTAATGTCCAAAGCGGTATATGATGAATTATTTAATTTACCTTTATACCCAACATGTATTATTCTGGATGGCGGACCAATCACACTAAGGTTCCACGAAGGAATAGTCAAGGATGTCATGGTAAAATTCAAGGACAATATATACTGCCAGATTTTCTAGTCCTTGACATGGGAGGCGATGATTCCCCGATCCTCTTGGGAAGAGGCTGGTTTCCTCTACTGCTTGCTAATCCCGATATCATTGGGACAGGACAAATCCTACCTCTCCTACCTCTAGGAAGGTCTGTTGTCAATTTAGAACATTAAATAACCCATGAGGAGCTGAAAACAACACAACGGAGAAAGGCGCCAAGCACACACCTTTCGACCTCCTCAGTCATGGATGGGAAGACTTTCTAACCAAGATCGTGAAGATTGAAGCTTCCGGCTTCGAGAAGACAAAACATAAGCACCTATTTCGAGTAGGTGAAAGATTCTGAAAGGATGGTCTGAGAGGCCAAAGGAAGAAAAAGAAGGAGATCTTTACGATTAGAAGCATGGGAGAAGGAAAACAAAGATGAAGGCAAAGTTAGAAAAGTTAAGAAAAAAAAGAGACCAAAAAACAAGATGGAAGGGAGGCACCACGGCATCACGCATAAGATGGGGGTTAGTGAGGTTTTCTCCAGGACGATGAACCCCTTGAGTAAGTCTCACTACTGTCTAAACTTGTCGGTAGACTTTAAATTAGTACTAGCCATAGGTCGAAGAATGGTAGCTTCTCCATTAAATGCATTGTAAACTCAATTTTATTTAGTAGCATTATACTGTTCACATATTAAAAATAAAAATATTTATTGCATTATTCATGGCATCATAATAAAGCTCCATATGGATACCACATGGCATTTTAGAAGGAATACCCTTTGTGGCAAAAATAGAAATAACAAAAAATTAAATAAATAAATATATATAGCATTTCATATTTAATTCTTGCATCTTAAAAAATGGATCTTAGAAATTAGACAACATAAAATAACTCATAAAAGGTAATCAATTTCTCTTTGTTGAAATTCTTAACCCATTATTCAATTCGGGCCTGGAGTTTTTGGTTTTCTTGTGGATTATCGGGGAACAACATTAACGGGGAGGGACTACTCGGTGGTGACCCAGGGTTCGCATTTCATTCTAGTCTAAAGGAATCTACACCGGATATTCGATCGATCGTGAGCTTGGAGGGAGCATCCTAGTTGCTCAGTGGCTACACTAGCGATTTTTGAGTCTACTATATAATCATAAAATACCAAAATATGTAGGCACATGAAGGTCCCACAAGGGTCCAGAGTCTTTTTGTTAGGAGTTTAATTTAAAACTATAAAAAGATATATAACTAATAAAACCAAACAAATATTTAGTTCTATATTTATTAGAGTATAATTAGTCGGGCTAGGAAACTATTAAAATACGATGAACACTAAAATTGTTTTGGATGTGATGAATAGTTGCTCTGATAATGCTTACTAAAATTACCTACTTGCCCAAACTTAAAATCTCATGGTTCCTAGCATTGTTGTTTTAATTGGAGTATTATTGAACCATTGTGGATTATAAACTGCGCTAAGTCTAAGTAGTTGATTGATATGATTCAACAAAAGGTTGAAATGGCATTTTATCTTCTTCCTAGCATTTACTAAGTTTTTGGAGATTTTTGTTTTTAAAAAAATCTAAAAAAATACATGATGAGTTCTCGTATGACAAATGTGAATTCCTACCAAAGCCAAATTAATATCTTAGAGGATAGGAAACCCCTTTCCATCTAAAATTGCTTTGCACTTTGCATTGAGTTGATCAACGTGTTTGTATACCTTATGAGAGTCTTGTCATGTGCTTTTAAAACCAAGAATCATTTGCACCTCAGTTCATATGCATTATTCCTACTTTAAGGTAATTGCGATCATTCACCAACATACTTCCATACATATTTATTATAAAATGTTCACCTCACCTTTGGGAGAGGGGCAAAAAATATACACACACTATAAAGACATTTGTCTTAATGCTCTAAGTCTGATTATATCTCTCGATTCATTTATTGTATTCCAAGGGATGATCATGTGGCTATGCAAAATGAAAAAAAAAGGAAAAGGAAAAAAAAAAAAGAAGAAAAAAAAGGGTAAAAGATGGACAAATATCCCGACAATAAAAAAACAATGGGTACTAGATGCAACTCCACGAATAAAAATAATAAAAAAGATAGCCCATGTCTTTCACGAGGAAAGATTTTAAAGGAGTTCATTCCCAAAAGAGCAAAACTAGAAATAGGAGTTAGCCATAAATAACACATATGCCACATCCACCATATTCCATACACATGCATCTTGGTTTGATTGTATGCCCCTCGATTTCTCTGTGGATCCACTAGTTGGCTTTACAACACGTGTTTTGCAAAATTAATACTATCCTTATTAATGCCAATCCTATAGGCTCCCACTATATATACCGCTTGCTATAGGGGCATAACAACATAATGCTGCCTCAAAGACCCACAAATACCACATACATTGAGGAGACTTGAGGGTGTCATACAATTAAACTCTTTTGAGGTTTTTGAAAACCTATCAAAAACTTGGAATGTTAGTATTGCAAAGAATTTGAGACATAGCACTTAGCTTAATTGTTCTATCTTTCATTTGCTAAGACTTATGCAAAAAGCTGTGAAACCCCACATTCTGAGGTGAAATGGGTAAGTTTAAAGATTAGAGCATATATTGTTTTGATCAGGAGGAAATTTTGTTTGAAAGCATGTGTATCTTTGGAAAGTATAATTGATATTGTAACTCAGATCAAATACGGTATCAACTAGACTTTGGTGTGTTTGGAATTTGGCAAAAGGCAAGCTTAGGGGTATTGTTGACATCTGTGGCGTCAACTTTTACTAGGGCTTTTTAGATGGACAACAAGAGACCTTACACTAGTCTAGGGCTTTATCGACAAATTCCACGAGTTTTTGCATATTCACACACGTAATTTCAGGTGATTTCGGAAAATTTGAAAAGATTCTAACGGTAAAAATAACCACGAAACTTATCATACGAGAAGGACATCACGGGAGAGATTTCGGAAGACTCCGAAGACATGCGGAAGGGGCGGGGGCGGGAGGCCGCCGGGTGGGCAGCAGCCCCAGGCCTGTGAGCGCCAGGAGGCGGTTTAAGGTTTTGCTCCCCACTGCAGGAATGTTCCTCCCACTTGCCTCAAGGATGCATCTTGGCCTACGTTACGTCGGTTTGATCCTCGGGCGCGCTCATCCAGGACTATAAATATGAGGGGTAGAGCCCCCACGGAGAAGCCAATTCATTATTCATCAAGGTCTCAAGCCATCAAGCATCAAAAGAGCCTTCAAGTTCATCAAAGAGCCTTCTAGTTTATAGGATTAGCTAGCTAGATTAAGAAGTAGGAGATCTAGTTCTTCATCGGATCTGGAGCCCAGGTGCATTTTGGAGAGTTCGGTAATAGATCTAGTTCTTAATTACTTTATTGTATTCATTATTCGGATTAGGGAGACTTTACTCTAAATATATTCATATGTTCTTAATTGCAATAGTCATTGTCTACTTTGATTATATGTCTAGTTTAGTTACTTCCGTCTTATTGAATTCATGTAATTGCTTTCGTATAGCGTTTATCCATATGTACAATGGGTAGATGATAGGCGATATGTAGGCGTGGTGTCTAGATGTCTTGTTTATCTGTGAGTGCACCACGATATAGGGGCGTGTGGTAGTGCATGCGTAGGTGGCGACTACGTTAGTTCCTCTGTAGTCCACCCCCACGTATGTAGGACTAGCATGGGCACGGTCGCGAAGGAGGTGACTTAGGTCTTAATACCCTCATTAGTTGATGCCTCTTTACATGCAATGATGATTTAGGGGTTGATTTAGCGATGATTGCACTAGATGTAGTTGCACTAATTAGAGTTTATTCAAGGCGTAGTGGTTATAGCCTATCTCAGTAGTTTATCCATGGCTAGCTATGATTATATTTATTAAGATGCTCACATGATTATCTTTAATTATGATATTTGATGATTATGCTATCACCAGTATTTATCTTTATTTATCTTGTGACCTACACTGCTATTTATAAGTAGAGTATCGACTTAGGTAGTATCGTTTATCATGTCCACATAGTTTCGCATCAATATGACAATAGTTTATTACACTTAAGCTTTCCAGGAGGTATAATTATAAATCGACAACTTTGGGAGACTTCCCTAGGTAAAATGCTAGCAGTATAATTATTTGTCAAAACGGAGAACCCATTAGTTTACATTTATATCTTATTCATATATTTTTATACGCCTAGTCACAATAGTACAATATAAATCTATGTTAATTTCCTAGCAATATAATTGGGATGACAACCTACTTCATGTTTAGGAATGTTAGTAATTCAAAAGAGTGACTAGTTGCTAATGACAAGTAATTATATACCAACCATTTTACGGGGTCATTGCTAGGAGTAGGGTTTATCTCTCGCTTTTTTAGTAGTGGCGTTAGAAATGCCAACACTGACCCACGAAGCCGGCGCCGAGTGTTTTATGCAACTCCTTGGAATCGCGGCGCAAGGATGGGAGAACAAGATTGATCACTTGGGATCGGTAGATGAACAAAAGTTACCTTGTGAAACTTGATCTCCGATCGAGCAAATTGATCTGTTGATCGGGAAGATCGGATCTGATTGATCTGTAACCTGCTTCCCAGGCGGCTATATAAAGGACGAGGGGACCCCTCAAAAAATTTCCTCTCACCATAAACAACCACGGAACACGAGGGACTAGGGTTTCGTCATCTGACGGCTGAACATCTAAAACCCATGTCCGATGTTACTTTCTTGCTCTTGATCTAGCGCACCTCACCACCCTCGATCTCATCTACCTACCCCTTGGTACCCTTGGAGCCGATATGGTCGGCGGTGGCTTGCGCCAGTAGGGGCCACCCTTCGCGATCGTCGTTGAGCAAGATGGTTACTCCCCTTTGCGCGCGATCTCTCGGATTTGTGTAGGGCATGACCTTCCCTTGGTCGGATCCATTCGTGGACCGTCGTCGCGTCGAGCACGTGGATGGGGAGGGCGTCTACGTCCCGAGGCCCCACTGGCGTGAGTCGGGGGACACCTCGGCTCCCAGCCGGACAAGCCCAAGCGCCTCCAAGCGAGGCCCCGATGGTCCCTCCTCCGAGTGCGGCGCCAGCGTAATGCGGCCCTCGCAGAAAGGAACCCGGTCAGCGTCGGCGATGCTGGTTGAACTCATCGGCCAGGGTCCAGCGGAGGCTTTGCATGGTGCATCGTGCTCGTCAGAGACCACGCTTCGCTAGAGGCAACCCGAGCGAGAACCCATGCAGTCGAGGTTGGCGACCGCGCCGTACGTCGGGCACCGCGCAGACCGATCACCAGCGCCAAGGGTAGCGGCCATCAGGTCGAGCCCCGGCCCCGTCGCTGGCGATTCTGACGGTGAACGCCCACCGGAGATCGGCTCCGGTGGTTGCAGGAGACTTCCTTCGGCACTCCCAACCGCTCGGCGGCGTCGGATCCATCGCAGAACCCCTCGGAGAGCAGATCTAGACCGGTGGCAGCTATGCCATTCGGTCTGCGAGAACTCCGCGAGGCACCTACCGGGGATGGCGCCAGCGGCGCTTTGCCGAAGCCAGGTCCATTCAGCCCGGCATCGGCGGGTTCTCCCATCGCCCTAGGCCCGTCAACATGGTCGGCTCCGCTGTCTTGGAGGGCGAGGCATCCGCACACCATCTGGAAGAGCGGCCGGCTCGGACTTCGGCGACTCTCCCCGGTCCGGATCACGAAGCGTCGGTCGTCGTGAGGCGGGCGGACCCCTCCGGTGAACTCTCAACCATCCGGTGTGCCGGCTCGGATCTACATGCTGCGGGCCGTCTCACTAGATAAAGAGTCGCCCCGACAGGCAAAGCGGAAGAGCACCGCGCCAGGCCGCGAGGCACGCACGCTCGAGCCGGGTTCAGCAGCCGTGCAGCATACGAGGACCGGCAACAACGCGTGCTCCAGGAGGCATGCCGAGGTCTGAGGCGGCACCTACGGAATCTGGCCCGGGCCGAGTTCGTTTATATTGCCGAGCGGATCATGGCGCCCACTCCGGCGCCAGACCCTCGCCGTCGCCGCTAACGAGCGTGAAGCTTTGGCTGAGCCCTCGAGTGGCAGGGCTAAAGCTTTCATTAAAGGCTAGCGCGAGGTCAGTCAGCGAGTCGGGGAGATGCCATGCGGGTCGATCCACCTCAGGGTCAAGTCGCCCATCGGTCGGCGAGATCCCGACGGTCAGCCCGGCCAGGACAATCGATGTTGAGATAGTCCGGCCCGGCCGCGCGGTAGGGGTGGCAACAGCACTTTGCCAAACCCATCGAATCAACACGTGACCCGCCAGCCTCCGGGGCGCGGGCAATTATCAACGCCAATCGGGACGCCGCTGACATCATCAGCAGCCGAGAAGAGGCGAGACTGCTTATGAAAGCGAGATGGAAGCCTTGAGCATGTCGTTTTGGCGTCGAGCTGCAGGCGCTTAGCGATGCTTGGCGGCACCAGCGATTGAAGGTCCCAAACCTCTCTCGGCCATTGCGCTCTCATGGTGAGCCCGCCCAACTTCGGATCCGAGCGAGTCGACACACACACTGCGGCAAGGCTAATCGGCGATGGCTCAGGGCGTCGCCCGTAGCGGTCGCGGCCGCGGAGGATCGGAGGACACCATGGCCAACTACACGCCCATCATGCTGGCCTCCTAGATGCGCGAAGCGAGTTCACGGGCCTCGAGAGAACTCCATCGATAATTGGAGCGACTCCGAGAAGCTCTTCGTGGACAATTCGCATTGACTTTTGTTAAGCGTCAACTTTTCACTAGGGTTTTTACAGAAGGATAACATTAAAAACACACTAGTCTAGGGATTTATCGACAATTTCCACGAGTTTTTGCATGATTACGTGATTTTCTAGGGTGATTTCGAAAAAGGCTGAAAAGGGATTCAAACGCACTGATAACCCGCGAAACTTATCCGCCACGAAGGACATCAGGAAGACTTCGGGGAAGACTCCGAGACAGGAACCGCCGGGCGAGCGGTTGCGCGAGGTGGGGCAGAAGCCCCTGGCAGCCGAGGCCGGCGCCCGGCGCAGCTAGGGTTTGCTC